>JAULJZ010196517.1:0-20223 GCA_032270985.1 Heliamphora pulchella
TCATGCTCAGAAAGCTATTAACATGTTATAAACCAGCGTTTAAACACATGTAAGCAAGCATACACAATCAACCTCACTAGGTGATAAACCCCTTTTTCCCATGGCTCTTAGGTATTCGAACCCAGAGCTTTGATACCAAGTTGTTATGCCCCAAAACCCGAGGGTCACGTGAAAATCCACCAAACATCCATTTGATATGAAAATATAGGTTTTCACACTTTCAAATCCGCCTGTTGAAACCAATGGAATACCCAACAAGGTGTATCTCTCGTAAATAAAATACAACAGTTCAACATGCGTACAATATATAGCCTTATAACATACAAAACCTGTCTTCAGGAATAGGCATACTAAAAAAAAAACTATAAAAGTCTTTCGCCACCGCGGGCACCACCAAACTACTCCTCATCCATAACATCACCTAAAAATGATTTTTACAGAAAATTTCTACTCGTGAGCCGAAGCCCAATAGAAACAGATAATAAGCTGTAAAGCAGAAATATGCAATCATATGGTGGGAGCGAACTCAACCACAAAACCCAAACATGTTTTTCCATCCAAAATTCTCAAGTTTTTCCATCAGATTACATGAGTCTCCCAAAATAGTTTTATTTCATAAAACCATGTCTTCATCCTTCAAACCAGGTATTGCAATAAATTCAAATAAACCACTACAGTTAAGAAAAAACAGTAATCAAAACATTATTCCCTGGCAAAATGTACCATCGCGGAGAAGAAGAGTATGATCTTATGTACTGACTCCATCATAAGGGGATAGAGGTAACAACTATAGACCCCTGTCCAGTATCTAATTTCCATACATCATGAGACCTGTTAGATACACACAAGTTCTATACGGAGTACCACGACGAACCACTCAATCTACGGGTACGATCCCGAGGGAGCTGAGCACCCAACCGTCTCAATTTACGGAGACTAACCCGAAGGACATGAGTACCTACGCTGCGCATGTTTTTGGACTTACACCGAGGGTAACTCGTGCCAATTACACGTCATCTCAGTATATCTAGATAATCTTCTAAAAATATTTCTCAAACTAGTACAATATACAGGTACATGATCCATCCATCACCAGAAGATAAAAAAAAAATATTTCCAAAATGTTTTCCCCAAATGCAGTTATACAAAGCTTGTATAAGCAAGAGATTCGATCCATGAAACCATGGAGATCAAACCAAAACATGTAAAAATATATTTTCATGCAAACATTTTAGAAAGTGAGACTCAACCCCAAGAGTTAGCTCCAAACCTCTAATAAACACATTTTACCCAAAAGTTTTCATAAAAACTCCTTTTTCAAACCATCCCATTGAAAATAAACCTCCACAACACGAGATCTCAAAGATCCATCACCTTAAAAACCAATCGAGGGAAGTGAGGGAAGCCAAAACCCAACCATCGAACCACCAAAATTTCACCAAACAACTCACACAGTGCCCCAGTCGACTGGCCCAAGCCCCCAGTCGACTGAAAATATATTGGAAACCAAAAGAATGCCCAACAGAAAGAAACCAGTAGACTAATGGCCCAAGAACAAGATCCAGTCGACTGATCAGCCCAGAAATTGGTTTTTAAGCTACGATTTTGTGATTTCAAACCTCAAATTAAGCCTCCAAACTCCTGTTTTTTATATCCACAAGCACACCCTAGCTTAGGACTATCATAAACCCTCGAAAAAAACTTCAAACACCCGATTTCATCCAACCTAAACGCTGAAAAAGAATTTTTGAACCAAAATCCTAACTTTGAAACAAAGATGATTTTCATGCAATTTACACGGTGAAAACACATAAGATTGCATAACAACCCTATACAATAGTAAAATATGAGATCCTACCTCGTTGGGTCAAAAACCTGACGCCTCGATCTACGTGTAAAATCGTACTTCGTCGAAATCAAAATATGTCCGGATGAATGTGTAGACCACGATTCCAATATCAAGGATTCGCTGTTGGATGGTTGAAAATCGAGCCCTGGGCCCCCGAGAAGTTAGAGAGAAGGCAGAGAGAATATGGAGGAAACTTAGGAGTTAACTTTTGAAAATATCTTTTGAAAATTTCTAACTCCAGATATTTATAGGCCTCCAAAATATCTTTTTTTTTTGAATTTTTAAAATTCGTACAGAAACTCCCTACAACCCCGGGAAGCAACCCCGCATGCTCAGATTAATCAAAATAAGCATCGAAACGCATATATGCATTTTAAAGCAAAAACGCTAAAGCGTGACTAAAAACACGGAACATGCATTTAAATAAAAAAGAAATGGTACAGGGTCTCACATGCCTAAATCTTTTTTATCCAACTATCCCTTGGCACTAAATGAAGCTTTTCCACTTCATTAACCATTATTAAACTGAACCAAATGGGAAGGACAAGCACCTCTTCGCACATAGATAAACCCTAAATCGGATTGGTTCAATTGGGTATCGCGCTTAACCCCGTATATTGGCTAACAATGGGACAATCTGGCTATTCGAGAGACCGTCATGCTTTCTATCTATACCCTCAACATGAACAAGTGGGTACTTGGTGCAGCAGTTTGCTTTTGGTCTACCTCTTGTAACGCTATGATTCTCCCTTGTAGGTTCATGTCGCCCACCATTCTCGATGTCGTCCATTTCACAGGCCTTCCTTCGACAAGCCTTAAAGTTAACGCTTTGCTAGTCCTTGCTCCAACTGGAGAAGAGTATTTGAAATCTTCAAGTATGAGATACTCTGAATTACTCAAGACTTAGGGCATCCTTTCTTCTATTGTGCCCTCCTTCAAAGAGATAGTTCTTTTCTATCTATTTTGGCTTTGTTGTTTTCTTCTAGCTACCCTGAGTATTAAAGTTACCAAAGAGTATTTATCGATAGCCATTTGTTTGGCTCAGCAAAAGAAACTTGTTTTGGCCCCGTTTGTTTTAGGCACCTTGTATAAAGGGTTATATGCCTTTGACGAGAAAGGAATTTCTGATTGCTGTGGTGGCCCTTTTTAGCTATTTAATGTTTGGCTCTATGCTTACTTCCCCAGCTAAACTTGAAATTTCGAACTACTCTGGGTTATCTATCACGCCTGTGGCGTCGAAATTTTGGGAATTTTGAAATGATCAAAAATATGAGAATTCAAAGTATGTTTTAAAAAATATTTTAACACATTGAAAGTCAAATTTTAAAATTTTTTTTTTGTTAAAAATAGAGTCGCTACTTGATTTTTGAGAAAACCAAGAAAAACAAAAATGGCTACTGATATTTAAAACGCTAATAAGAGAAAATGGGTCTGGGAGCTAAGGTACGAATCGAGGAAGGTGTTAAGCACCCCGTTCGCCCAACCATAAGGTTGGCCTCTACTAATTATCATTGGTTCTTTTAATAAAATTTCTCAAATGCATGTAAGTAAAAAAAGTGGAGGCAAATAGAGAACATCCAAAATTAAATATAGAAAATACATAATATATGTATATAGAATTCCAAAACAAAGAAAATAAAAAAATAAAAATCCTAAGTCCTACGGTATGTAATTTCTAACTAAGAATACATAGAGTATACCCGCAGGTATAATTCAAAATAGCCTAAACTAGCATGATCCAAATAAAAGAGCAAAAATATGCTAAAAATTGCTAAATGCAAAACATACTACAAATGAACATAAAAATTGCTAACAATATCACTAAATGGTCAAAAATAACCTAAACTATTCTAAACATAGTTCCAAAAAAGGTAAATAAGACAAAAACAAATGATACTAAATGCATATTACCAAAACAATCCAAAATTATACTAACATGAAACATGCTTTAAAAAATATTAAATTCTAAATAAGAATAAAAGAAGTGAAAGGAAACTAAACTAATGCTTAAAAGAATTTTGAATTTATGTAAAGGGAATAAAAAAAAAGAATGAACAAAATACTATCAAAAGAAGGTTAAATTAAAACTAAAAGATTTTTTTATGAATTTTATGTTTAAACAAAATAAAATAAAAGACAAATAAAGTGAGTGCTATTAAAAATAAATGAAACCAAAACTAAAAGATTCTAAAGAACTTTAATGCTTAACAAAATAAAAGAAAAGGGAAAAGACAGAAAGAAGGATAAACTAAATTAAAAAATTTTGATAAAGTTTTAATGCTTAGCAAAGAAAGATAAAAGAAATAGAAGAAGAAATAAAAGAAGTACTATAAAAGAAAAATTAAGCTAACCTTAAAAAGAAAAAGAAAAAGGATAAAAAAAATAAAATATTATAAGAAAAATAAAGCTAATAATAAAAAGAAAAGAAAAAAAATTAAATGCTAGAAAAGAATATTAAACTAATGGTAAAAGGAAAGAAATATTAAACTAATATTATAAGAAAAAAAAAAGCAAATAAATACTAACAAAGAAACATTAAACTAATGATAATGAAGAAATATCAAACTAATATTAAAGGAAAAGAAAAAAAAAAGGTTCATTAAAAGAAAAAATTAATAGAAAGATGAGAAATAAAATATAGGTGTAATATTGACAATTACAACCATGTGTATGTAAGTGCTTGGATTATAACAATAACGACATTATTTAGTCGTATTGTTAAATTATGTTAGCACTATTTAATATATTTAGCAAATTTAATGTGGATAAACAAATAAACAAAATAAGATAAGACTATCTACTTTACCAAATTAAACACATTTATTATAAACCAAATGAATTAAAACAATTATAAAAGCAATGTAAAGGATGAAGCGATCAACTTAACCCGGTCACTTTAAAGAGGTAGAAAATGAAGCTAGAAAGACCGGGGATCCAAGCAAAGTACCTGGATCGCTAAAAAATCCTCGAGTCTGGGAGTGGTGATGTGCAATTCGGATCTCGAGCGATGATCCAAGCTAGGGTTTCAGAATTTCGGTATCGAGGGTTCGGCTCTTGGTACTTCGGCAGGGTTTTGACATCGGGACTCGAAATTGCTCAGCGACTCGGCAGAGCTTCTCTCTCTAAAATTCTCTCATTCTCCCTGAAAACGTACCATGGGGTACGGTATTTATAAAAATTTTCAACCAATGAAATACTTGCACGTTTTGGAACACGTCAGGGTTTTTCAAGGTAGTGGTCGCCACTATGCAAGTTGGCGGTCGCCAGGTTGGGGTTGGCGGTCGCTACTTCAGGAGAGTTTTCACAAACTTTTATGGCGGTCGCCACTATGCAAGTTGGCAGTCGCCAGGTTGGAGTTGGCGGTCGCCACAAAAAGTGGAAGCTTCCAAGATGTTCTATTGACGGTCGTCACAATGAACATGGCGACCCCAAGGTTTCAACATGGCAGTTCAATGATAATTTCACTGGTTTGAAGGTTTTGATAATTGGGTTCAAATACTGAGATTGCATCATTTGCCGAGGATCGTACTGAAGCACCATTCTAATTGCTTTTATCATCGAATTCACCTAAGATTAGGAGGGGTTAAATTGGGTTGTCTACAACGCCCCAAATTTCGAGTCACGTGAAACACCCACAAACAACCATACAAGTTGAAAAGCCACACCCAACCCGATGTTTACTCTTAAAGTAAACGCATACATGCAATAAAAATATCACCCTCAGGCTTACAACACGGTTCTAACACCGAAAATGTGCAAACATATATGTTCCAAAAAGAAATAGAAGGAAGATTACAAATCTTCCACCCCTTCGGCACCTCCAAATCAACCTGTGTGACCGGTACCTGAAAAATAT
Source organism: Heliamphora pulchella (assembly GCA_032270985.1). Lineage (NCBI taxonomy): Eukaryota > Viridiplantae > Streptophyta > Magnoliopsida > Ericales > Sarraceniaceae > Heliamphora > Heliamphora pulchella. Next base: position 5,706 of record JAULJZ010196517.1, read on the forward strand.
TTCAAATCCCAAACCATGAGGCAGAGCTAAGCAGAAACTAGACAAACATGAAATAGAAGCTAAACATGCTAACAGATGTAATATGTATGTTACGACTTGCCTGAGCCCAAATTAAGTTTGAACACAGTTTTATATCACGACTCACAAGAACCTTGAAAACAATTTGAAAACGGTTTATATACATACAAATATGCTATAATGCTTCACATGCAAAGATTGACTCCTACGAGCCTCGACTCTCACGAGCCCACATACAACACAGATATATATACATTGACTTGCACGAGCCTTAAACAAAATAGCTATATGTATGCAGCATAGGTATACATATATATATATATCCACTCTCACAAGCCCCAACAACAGTTCAACATTAACATGATGATACGCACCCAACACAAGAATTTTTTTAGACTTTCACCGAAAGACCATAGCCCTATCTACTACACCGTTAATCGGAGTTAACTCACGCAACACATGCAACTCAGGCGATACCCGCAACCCATACAACGCACCACACGCAACACATGTCTCTTTAGGACCTCTTTTTCATCCTTTAGATACCCGCACACAGATGCATCGTTAGAACCACTTTTTTGTCCCTCCGATTCCCACGCACACACACATGCATTGTTAACTAGAATTAATATATATCGAACCACTTTTTCGTCCATCGTTAACCAGAGCTAACGTTCATCGTATCACTCTTCCATCCATTGTTAACTAGAGTTAACGTTTATTGGACCACATTTTTGTCTACATCACATTGGACCACTTTTTCGTTCACACCTCTATACACACACATGCATCAATAAAATCAGAGTTTTAGATACATCAAGACCACATATCCGTCCTACAACATGCATGAGCAAAATTAGAGTTTTAAATACACAAAGCCACGTATAAACACTACGTTTCACATAATGGCATCACTCGCCACATAACCCACTACGACATCACATGCCACACACCCGACGTCCATTCACCTGGACGACCCGTCCTCTCACCCGAACAAACAACGATGTACAAAAAATCAAAACCAAACCCGAAGGCCAACTCTAAACCTCCCATAACACGATTTTCATAAACGTTCTCACCAGACACTAACTTTTTCCAAAACCCCCTTTTTAGAAAAAGAGCCATAGACCCAACACGTCCCGAACCCAACCCTGCACTAACACCTCGTTTCCCAAACCACGTTGTCCCTGAGGATCGACAACAAAAGAGACAAACCACCACGGCCCCACCACGACCAACCAAAACAAGAAACGACCAACACCACTCTTCATGAGTTCAGTCGACAGAATCCCAGAATTATATCGACCGAAATGCCACTGGAGGAGAACCAGTCGATTGAACCCCATAATTCAATCGACTGAAAACCCACAACACAGCAACCTAAACCATAGAACGTCCCAAACAGGACATCAGTCGACTGAACCCCAACCCAGTCGACCAAAAAGGGCTACTAGAATTTCAAAAAAATTCTTCCAAAATACAAGTCAGTTGACTAAACTCCCCAGTCCAGTCGACTGAACTCCCTTACCGCCGATCCTGTCGATTGAATCACCTAGTTCAATCAACTGACCCACGGCAAAAATCGATTCTTGCCATTGGAACAGCACATCTAAACCCAGAATCGAAGCATCTAAACCCCTTTTTGACACCCTCAAACATACACAAGCTCAAAACTACCACAAAATCTCGAAAGAAACACTCAAAACCCGATTCCATCAAACCGAAATCAAACAAATATGGTTTGAACCAAAACCTAACTTTTGAAACAAAAAATCTATTTTTCATGCATTTTTAATCGGTAAAAATACACACGATTACACGTAGCACTCTTATAAGACATGAGAGTCTAGGATCCTATCTCGTTGAGTTAAAAACTCGACCCTTAAACTATGTGCAAAAATAAACTTCGTCAAAACGAAATTTCGTTTGGATGAATTCGTAGCCCACCACGAGGATACTAAGAATCTACTGTCTAATCATCAAAAATTGAGCCCCGGGCCCCCGAGAAGTTAGAGAGAAGGCAGAGCTTTCTAGGTTTCAAAAAGGTAGAGAGCTGAAAATATCTTTTAAAATATCTAAAGCTCAATATTTATAGGCTCGTGAAAGTAAATTTTTTTTTACATTCGCACCACAACGCCTAACGGCCCTGGGAACCAACCCCACATGCATATCTAAACCCAATCAACATAAAACGCATATAAACATGCCATAAAAAAAGCAATAGACAACGCATCGAAAAACGTCGAAAAAGAAAACGGGTCAGGATTTCACATGATCCCTGTTTGAGTTATGATGAATACTTTCTTTCTCTATATTCAGATTTTTTGAAATATTCTTTTGAGTATTACTTCTCTATTTTCTTCTCTTTGTCTCCTATTCGAAGTCCTAAAGACTTTCAACCCTTTCATCAATTTCAGTTTTCTTCTTCTTGCTTGACTTTTTTACAAGATGACCCTTCACAGCCCTTATCACCAAATGATCTTATTCGTCGAAAGACTTTTGGGGCTAGTGTCCTCACCCCCAGATATATCCTAACTGGTGGGTCCATTTCGTCTACTGCATTTTGTAATTGCAGTTTCGAAAACTACTCTCCTAATTAAAGACTTTTGGGGCTAGTGTCTTCACCCCTAGATATATCCTAACTGGTGGGTCCATTTCGTCTACTGCATTTTGTAATTACAGTTTCGAAAATTACTCTCCTAATCATTGTGCCAAGCAGTTTGGGTTAATACAAGGGGTGCATTTTCCTTTCATACATCAATCCACCCATGAAATCATCGAAGGCAGATTTACAATAAGAGAGACATATGTGGCTACAACTACTCAAGATGATTTTCTAAGGAGGATTCAAGTCTTCAAATTTGAAGAATTCCAGCCCTCTACTTTAACCACAACTGCTTTCAATGCATGGTGGACTGTCATTGCCCTTACTATTTTTGTCTCTTCCTTAGCTTATTACTAGGCTCAATTGTCTTATCATAATTGACAAGGAAGACTTGCTGCTTCTGCTCAAGGTAATTCTTTTTTGATATCTATGAGTTTCCTTCTACTTTTATCTTTTCAAAAGTTTTAAATTTTTTCGTACAACTTTGATTACAGATATCACCCCCATTCAGGCAGTAACTCCTCCTTTGGCATCTCAAGCTCAAGCAACCATTGTCTCTAATTTGGACACCTTATCAGATGATATACCTTTATCAGTTAGAGCTTCAAAAGATAAAGGCCTTTTTGTTTATACTCCTAAGGAACAATAGACTTTTTTTAATCATCTTACTGATGAGCTTATGAAAGATGCCTTTTCAGTTAAGAAGGCTTTGCAAGAAAGGAAGAAAGGAGAAGAAAAGGAAAAGAAAAGAAAAAAAAAAGAGATTGAGAAGAAGAAGAAGAAGAAGAAGAAGAAGGAAGAGATGGAAAGAAAAAAAGAAGAAGAAGAAATAAATAAGAAGAAAGAAGAAGAAATAGGGAAGAAGAAATGAGAAGAAGAAGAAAAAGAAAAGAAGAAGAAAGAAGTTGAAAGAATGAAAAGAGAAGAAGAAGAAGAAGCAGAACAACAACAAAGAAGAAGATAGGAAAAGGAAAGAGATGAAAAGAAACTAGAAGAAGAAGAGAAGAAAAAGATAAAGGAAGAAAAGAGAAAAAGAAAAGGAAGCATGCAAAAGAAAAGAAGAGATAGGAAGAAGAAGAAATTCGAAGGAAGCAAGAAGCTGAAAAAGAGAAGAAAAAAGAGGATGAAGATGAATTGATTTCTTCAATGATATCTTTGAAGAAACGCAAGGCTTTTGAAGTTTTTGTGTCTACTTTCGAAGAAGATACCACCTTGGCTAAAATCACAGAAGACAAGAAAATGAAGGTACATAAGATGATTTATTTTTATTGAATCATCTATCTAATTTTATTATCCATAACATGTTTATTTGCCTTTGTTGTAATCATATGAATTTACCCAGGAAAATCCTACTTTAGAGATTCTTTTAGAGGTGTTTTCATCTCCTGAATATTACGTGACATCTCCAGTTACTACTAGGACTTTTCTCGAAGAAGAACAATCACCCAACATGGCCTTAACGCTTGTTACTGTTAGGCCTCTGAGTTCAACTCACAATGCTAGGTCTGTAGACATTGTTCATCAAGCTGAGTCCATTGGAGATTCTGCTCCTGTTACCGATGAAGACAATCAACCTTCTAGTTCTCTCATTTCTAGAGACAAGGTATTTCATAATTTTTAAGAATGTTCTTATATTCTTTTCTTTCAAATTTCATTTCCTAATTTTAACTATCTTATAGGTTGATGAGCCTCATGCCATCGAGAATACTTTGGACATCCTTCTTGGTCGTATGGACTCCTTCACTGAATCTATGGCTCAAGTTTCTTGTAGGCCAAAAGATTCATCTATTGATCCATCAATCCAGGCAAAAATAAGTCATTTTTATGACCTTTTTTTTTCTTCTTTTTGAAGAACTTTTTCTTCCTTTTGAAGAACTTTGCATTTCAAAGGCTCAGGATCTAACTTCATGTATTAAGAAATTATCCATCGTTGCCAGGATTATTTTTACTCCTGATCAACAGGCCAAGTTGTCAATAATAACCTTAGAGTTGGCTGGTAAGATTGCTTTGGCCCAATATCATCAAGACACAATTCGCTCCAGACAGTCTTACATCGATTCTATGAAGTCTGTGTCTACTACCATCTCTGCTCATTGAGAGAGAGCTCTCCAAATCAAGCAAAAAGATCATCTGCTTCAAGAAGAGGAGTCCCAACTGCAAGCTAGGCTTGATCAAGTTTGTCTCGAAAGGCATGCTTTGAAGCTAGAAAGAGATGCCGTGATCAATGATACAGAAGATCTCCTTTCGAAAGAAGAAAATAGTTCTTTCAAAATTCAAGCAGCTTTAGAAGATTTAGGCCAATTACAATTCAAATTCAAATCCCTAAATGTTGAATGGGATTTATTTAAATATTCTTTCCCTCCTTTGTAACTAAATACTTTGATATTTTGAATGTTAATATTTTGAATGAATGGATGCATCTTTAATGTTCTTTCATGATTTCCCACATGGTTGAATAATATTTTTTAGATATCTTCTATTGATTGTTCTTTTATGTAGTTCACCATTGAGGGATTTTAAATGATATGCCTCATTTGATAATATTTTTGCTATTCGAAAAGAACCTTCCCAATTTGGTGACCATTTACCAAATTCAGGATCTTCAAACCAATGGTAATATAGTTTTCCAAACCAAATCACCTTTTGCAAAACTTCTATTTCTCATTTTCTTGTTAAAAGCCCTTTCGATATTTTTCTTCTAGACTTGGATATTAGTAAGAGCTTGTAATCTATGTTCTTTGAGGTCTTCGAACTCTATAGTTATTGGCTCATGAAACTGATCATTGGGTAAATGGTCATGATAGGCTACCCTTTGTGACTGAACAGTCACTTTCATAGGCAACACAACTGTATGACCATATACTAAATCAAATGGAATAGTCTGTGTGCTATCTCTTTTCGAGGTTCGATAAACTCATAACACTTCTGACAATAACTCATGCCACTTTCGAGGGTTATCCTCAATGACCTTTGATAAAGTCATTTTTATTATTTTATTAGTAGCTTCTGCTTGTCCGTTTGCTTGAACGTAATATGGTGTTGAGTTTAGCATTTAAATCCTATATTCTTGGACAAATTCTTTGATTTCACTTCCATTGAAAATTATCCATTGGTCTACAGTTATTGACTGCGGTAATCCAAATCGATGTATTATATGTTCTTTTATAAATTGTATAACACTCCTTTTTATAGGAATTGCTTCAACCCATTTTATAAAATAGTTTGTGGCGACTAAAATGAAATCATGTTGTTATAAGGACGATGGATGAATCTGCCCTATCAGATCCATTGCCCATTCTCTAAATGGCCAAGGTTTTACAATCGAATGTAATTGCACGGCTGGGACTCTTTGGATAGGTCCATGCTTTTGGCATTCTTAACATCCTTTAGCATAGGATATACAATCGTTTCTAATATATGACTAATAATATCCATATATTCTAATTAGCCATCTCATTTTTTCTCCTGCTTGATGGGCTCCACAAATACCTTCATGGACCTCAGCCATCACTTTCATGGCTTTGAACTGACTAATACATAAGAGTAATAATCCATTTGAAGCCCTTCGAAGCAAATCATCTTCAATAAGTGTATAATTCACTGATCTGAACCTTGTGGTTTTATCAACAGTGATTGAAAGATATTGCAAAAATCTATTTATTTTACTTCGCCAATCATTCTTCACAGGCTCATTATAAAAGATTTCCACAAGAGTTATCTTGTTTTGTAATGACCATTCTCTTTTTTATATTTTTATTAACCTTTCATATTTTCCCTTTGGAATTTTAACTCCAAAAGCTAATTGTACCATTTCATTAGTATCATTATTTTTTAATCTAAATACGTGCTCAAATTGAACTTCTTTAAAATTCATTATTTGCTCCTTTACCTTATTCAAATATTCATTTAAAATGATATTTTGACATTGATAATTACCGGTCACTTATCGATTAACAAATTATGAATCTCCAATAACTGTTAAATGAGTTATCTTAAATTCCAGAGATTTTTCAAGTCGTATCACTAGGGTCTTATACCTCTGCTTGGTTATTCGAAAGGACTTGTTCTTCATTCAATTGAAAATCAAATTGATACTTTTTTTCATCAGGAGCAACAATAACTACACCCGCTCCTACTCCTTGATTAGTTTTTTATCCTTCGAATATGAGCTTCCAACTTTGAATTGCTACGCAATTTAGCTCACACGAATGATCTTCTATTTTTCCTAATGATATATTTGGATGATCTGCTAAAAAATCAGATAATGCTTATCCATTAACAGCCTTTTAAGGCACATATACAAAGTTGTATTCTATTAAGGACAAGATGCATTCTCTTGTCTTCCTCTTAAGATAGGTTTAGCTAACATATGTTTAATGATGCCAGTTTGTGCAATGATGTGTACTGTCAAAGGCAACAAATAATGCCTTAACTTCATTGCAGAAAAATACAATACTAAACACAACTTTTCAATAGAGGTATATTTAGCTTCGGCATCATTTAACCTTCTACTTGGGTAATAAACTGCTTGTTCATGTCTTTGTTCATTATTTTGTACAAATAAACTTCCTATCAACTTGTCATTAATAGAGATATATAATTTTAAAGGTTTACCTGGAATAGGAGGCATCAAAACAGGAGGTTTGGTTAAATATCCTTTCAATCTTTCAAAAGCTTCTTGATGCGCCTTTTCTCATTTAAATTCATCTCCCTCTAACAACTTGAGCAATGGAGAGAACGCCGTCGTTTTTCTTGATAGGTTTGTTATGAATCTTCTCAGAAAATTTATCTGTCCTAAAAAATGTTGGAGTTCCTTTTTCGTCGATGGTGGCTTAGCTTTCATAATAGCCTTAGTTTTATTTTGATCGACTTCTATCCCTCTTTTGTGTACTAAGAATCCCAAGAAGTTGTCTGCTGATACTCCAAAGGCATACTTTAATGGATTCATTTTAAGTTAATGATATCTCATTCTTTCGAATATCTTTCGAAGACATCCTAAATGTTCTTCTTGTTGATCAGATTTGATCACAATATCATCTATGTATACCTTCATTATATTTCCTATAAAATCATGGAATATGGTATTCATTACTCTTTGATATGTTACCCTAGTATTTTTTAGTTCAAAAGGCATTATTACCCATTCATATGTGCCTAAAGCGCCTGGGCCTCTAAACGCTGTTTTATGAGTTTCTTGTGGAGCAATAAAAATTTGATTATACCCTGCATGCCCATCCATAAATGATAAAATCTTGTAGTTGGCTGCCGAGTCAACCAATAAATCAACCACTGGTATGGGATATTCGTCTTTAGGACTTGCTATGTTAAGATTTCTATAATCTAAACAAACCCTAAATTTTCCATTTTTTCTTCATTACTCGTACTACATTAGACAATCATTCAACGTACCTAGTTGTTTGAATAAATTTGGCTTTCAGAAGCCTTTCGATTTCTTCTTTAATTAGAAGAACGATTGCATTATTCATTCTCCTAAGTGGCTATTTATGAGGTAAAGAGTTTGGTTTGATAGGCAATCTATATTCTACAAGATTCCTGTCTAAACATGACATTTCATCATAACTCTATGCAAAGCAATTTTTAAATTCATTTAAAAGACTTACAAGTCTACTTTTCATCATATGATTCAGATTTGAACTTACAAAGATAAGTTTGGGATATTTACTAGATCCTAAATTGACCTCTTCTAACTTATCCTGCACTTATACATTTACATCATCTAATTTAACAGATGCAGTAGTAAGTTTTTTCATTGTCAATCTTGTACAATCTTCTTAATCATCTTCGACTACACACTCTGTCCAACTGCATGAGCAGCTTTCTCCTAATTTGCATTTGAGAAAGAACAATAAAGTCTTGAGAAAGTAGAATTTACTGACTTCTCTTTTTTCGTTAACTCTCCCTCTTCCGACTTCAAATACTTCAATACTTCACTAGACATCAATGTTATCGAACATTCTTGTAGGCCTCTTTATGATATAAGACCTAGGAAATCCTTGACTTGCTTCTTTGAATCATTCTTTGACTACTTGAAAAATCTGTTCTCCTAACAGATTTGAAGTTCCCGTTGTTTCGACAACCATCGAATCCCTTTCAGCTTCATATAATGGAGCTTCAACATTGTGTGTATCAGCTTTAAATGGGTTTCGATCAGCTTAACATATTTTCATTTCTTTTTTACCTTCATCATCTTCTTGTTTCAAAAAGATCAAAGCCTGGAATAGGGAGGACGGAACACATCCATTCGAATGTATCTAATCTCAACCTAAGAGCATGTTATAATTGGATGATGAATCAACCACAAAAAAAGTAGTAATCATCTTCCTTTTCCCAATGCTTAATGACAATGCTAAAACACCATGCATAGATGAAGTTCCTCCAGTCAAATTACTTGCTATAACTTTAGTTGCAATTAAATGTTCTGCGCTTTTCTCTAAAAATTCCAACATCCTCGATGGCAGTATATTAACTACTGCTCCATTATCTATGAGAACCTTGTCAACCACCTTTCTATTGACTGTTGCTGTCACGTATAAGGGTCTTAAATGCCTTACTAATGCCATCTCGAGAGTTTGCATCACCACTTGTGATTCCCCTATTATATCTTTTCGAATCTCCAACGAATGTGATAAAGGCATTTTCACCTCACCTTTCTCTATCTTCACTGCTGCTTCTGAATGATCTTCGACATCTCTGTCAAGACCAGCAGGCTCGTTTGTTTTTGCCTAGAATCTCTTTGGTAAAATCAGCATCATATTACAGTCCACATTTGGAAAAACTAATCCAAACTGAATTGCTTCTAATCTTTTTCTAAAATCACCTAAATCTGGCCCATTCGAGCTTTGGTCTTTGTCTTGGGTTTTAATCGCTTCTTTATCCTCTTTCATATCTGATACCTTACTTGACTCATCTTCTGACATAAGTAATCTCTTGACCTCATCTAGCTTCCTTGCGAAGGCAGCCTTCGATGTAGATTTTTTCCCCCAGTCTACTCATCCGACTGGCTTCTACCTTCTTGTTTAATTGGCTTCAATCCTTCTCTTGTTCATACCATGTTTGGTGCATGTCGACGAGGAGAAGGAGAATTTCTTGGATAATCCGGGTGCATTTCTAGAAATGCTCTAGCAGCAAACTTTCTTTGTAATCTACATTTTTTAGAAGTGGTAGCCGGCACATACCAACCCTTTGAAGAAGGGAACTTAGGATGTTTTAATATGTCCCATCGTTCAATAGGTGAGAGAGGAGGTCTCACCATTCTTTTTTGAGGTCCTTTGAAATGTCTTCCTTGTTGATCTTAGAAAGGCATACTCTTTCCAAATCCTTGCCGTGGTGCTAGTGTAGTCATACCATGTAGCTCATTAAGTAGCCTTTTTTCATGGTGTTTATTTTCTTGAGTTGCTGGCAAACATGGGATTACTGGGTTCCCATTCAACAGAAATGGCCCATCATTTGGCCCATACATCTCAACTTTACAAGAACCAAAAATTCCTGGATCTGGTCCCTCGTAAATCAACTTAGCCCATACATAAATATGTAAATCTCATTCTCCCATTGTATTAAAACACAACACTGCTTTCGAGAAACATATTTTCATTTCCTTTTCTGCTATTTCTGTTTCGCCCTCTTGTACAGCTTTTCGACATCTGATACAAATAAACTTTTGACCTGCAGCGTTTTGCACATTTGCCTTACCTTTGTCAAGCTTAGTAATCTCTTCTCGAGTAATCACGCTTGGTAACTTCCTCACAACCATTCCGAGGTTGGCTGATATCATGTTTACATTGAGCATATCAGAAAATGAATCACTGTCAACCTTCACGATCTCCTTTCCTTTAGCATACTACAGCATCCCTTTTTGAATCAAATCCTGTATAGCATTTCAAAACCTTGTGCAATTATTGTAGAATGTCTAAAAGAATTGTGCCATTTATAATATTGTTTACCCTTCCTTTCTCTTTCAGGTGGGATCGAATCGTCATTCGTTAAAGTAATTAACTTTTGCTTTATTAACTCATCGAACAGTTCATCTGCCTTAGATAAGTCAAATGAATACTGTTATAGAGTTGAAGACTAGTTTCTTTTATTTAATTGTGTAGATGGTAAACTTAATGGTTTCTCTATTTTTTGTAACGTATCACATACGATTAGAGTCATATCAACAACTTGTGCTACATCTATTTCTACATCTCCTTCGACCTCTTGATAATAAGTCCTAAGAGAAGTTGATTTTTGATGCATTTCTTCTTTTAATAAATCTTCATATCTAGTGGCCCTTGAGGCTAATTCAAGCAAATCTTTAAATTTCATTCTTTTAAACTTTTTTCTTAGTTCGAAATCTAAACTATTTTGGGCTAATCTTACCAATTCAGTTTTTTGGTAAGAAAACATAACATCTATTCCTCATCCTTTTAAATTTTCAGCAGTTTCTCTCGAATGATGTTTTAATTTAGCTAGGTTTGTCATAGTCATTTCAGGTTCAGTTCTGAAGAACTAAGCATGGAATTGATTTTTCATTTTCTGTCAATTCTGGACTGAATTAGCTGGTAGATTTATAAACCATGTAAATGCAACTTTAATTAAAGAATATGAAAATAATTTTATCTTAAGAAAATCATTATTTTCTACTTCTCCACATTGTAAAATGAATCTACCTATATGTTCAATAGTTGACTGGTTCTCTTCTCCTGAGAATAAAGTAAACTTAGGAATTTTGTAGTTCCTATGGAAGCCTAAGTTATCTACCCAATATGGATAAGGCTTTTGAAATATTGGTCTCTTAGCCTTTCGAAGGGCTGGTCCGTAGAGATCTTGAACAATTTTTATAATTTGATCTCTATTAACTATAAATTGCTGACCCATTGCAGGATTAGCATTCATAGGTTAACCCATCAAAGGGTTTACATTCATAGGTTGTTCGACTTGTGGAATAGGTTGATCAACTATAAATGGATCCACAATTGGAGGATTTAGATATACAGGCTCCACAACAAGTGGTATCAAATAAGTTCCCTACTGAAGGTCTGCTAACATTTTGAGGTTTATAACCTTGTGGTCTTGATCCTTAGGAATTTTTAGACTCAAAAATAGGATTATAATATGAACCTAATCCTTGAAAAATTTTAGGTTCGGAAATGAGATTATAACATACCTGTTGTTGAGAATAACTATTACTGGGTCCTATTGATGGTCCTTGGTTTTTCACGTGCGTTATTGCCAAAGGAATACTAGCATTTGCCACCTCATTCGATGTAGAGTTTGCGGATGTTGTAACCGCTTCAGGACCAATGATGACTTTGTTCATTGCCATAAAAAATTCTTGCTCATCCATGTTTGGATTGCTGAATACTTCAAATATTTTCTGTCTCTCTTATATAGAGAGCCTTCTTAGGCTATTCGATTGACTATTTATACCACTCGATTGGTCCACTTCATTTACTGTATTAGCTCTATTGGTAACTTCTGTAGAAGTTACTCCTTCTTGTACAGCTTTATCTTTGCGAGTTTGAATCACCATTTTATCTTCTGACTTAGTAAAGAGTCCCACTGGGCATGCCAAAAATTTGTTAACTAAAATAATAAATCGATCTCCTTCGAAAGAGAAAATTCTTCGAAATGATCAAACAATTGCGTTCAAGGTCCTTTCACCGTGTTTCAGAACTTCACCAGAAAGTAATAATGGACAAAAACGAAAGTAATAAAGGAATTTTATTACTTCGATGGGAATTGGAACTAATTACAATGATTACAAACTACTCCTATGAACTAAGAATTACAAGTGACTGGGAAAGAAAATTACAAAAGAAATTACAAGGGAAGTAAAATTACAAGATAAAATAAAAAGATAGGTAGTTTGCCAGAGTGTGAAAAGTCCTTTCATTGTGTCTATGATTAATCTTTTATAGATTCATCTATAACTACTTATAACCGCCTTCGTAACCATCTTCATCATGAGCTAATTCTAACTAACTTTAATAGTGGGCAGTTCTGTCATGGGCCCACTTTGTTAGTGGGTAGTTGTGAGCAACCTCCACGATCATGTAACTGTTTCATAATTAAGCATGGTCTTTGGCCTTTCGAGAACAAGTGATTTCAATTGTGACACTTGTCTTTTTGACAAGATACGCCAACTAACTTGTGACACTTGTCCATTGCATCACATATATTATGTCTAACTACTCTCTCTCTCTCTCTCTCTCTCTCTCTCTCTCGATGTATTTGAGAGGAAACTGGGCTATTAGATGTTTTACCAAGTCTTGGATGACATCGACGATGAGATAAAATTCGAGGGGACTTTCACCTAAGACATTTATTTGCTAGTAAATTGGGCTATTAAATATTTTTATCAAGACTTGAATGATAGCGACGGAAAGATAAAATTTGATAGGTCTTTCATCTAAATCCTTTTTAAATATTCTTACCAAAGCTGGGATGACATCAACAAGAAGCTGGGATTCGATTGGTTTTTTACCTTTTCTTTAACCCTTTGGCATTTGACTATATATATTACCCTTAACCCAATGATTATTTTTGATACATATTAGCCATTTAGTCCTTGACTGATATATTACCCTTAATTTTCTTATTATGGAAATCGATGGGTATTTTTACTATAAATAAGCCATTTTATTTCTAAGCTATATATGTTACTCTTGACCTTTTATTCGATAGGTCATTAATCATTGTCGAAAGAATTTGATGAAATTTGGTGTAAACAACTGTTTGGTTATTTTGAAAGAACAAATAGACTCTTCGGCTATTCAGCTTTATTTTGTGAAACAAGTGTTTTTCAGTAAAAGAAACCCAAATTAAAAACATTACAATTGTTCATTGCTTCTGGTGGAAGAAAACACTTGGCCCTCGTTCAGAGATGATCCGAGTTCTCATAAGGGGTAGCCTAGAAAAACCATGACAGAAGTTATGAACACATAACAATGAATCTCCAAGTAAGGGCATGATTGACTGATCAACCGATAGAGCAACTATCTGACCTGGTGGCTAGTGGTCTTGTTCAGGAGATGGCCAATGAACCCCATGGCTAATCAGAAATAGGTGGGCAGAAGAATATGCATCGGATCGAACCGATTGGTCAGGATGGGCGAGTATTACTCAGAGTGCGTTAGATAGGAACCCAAGGCAATCATGATATGGTTATAACCAACTACACGTGGCGTAAATGACGTAAGCCATCAGTGTTCATTATAAGGAGTATTCCATTAGCAGGGAGGTGGTTTTTCAGCGTACTTACACACATCCCTAGATATCTTCTATAATTTCATCTTCACGAAGGAGACCCAATTGACTTATTTGTTCACGCCGAAAATCCTCCGATGCCCTTTCTAATTGGGTGTTTGATTCCTTTCAGACACCGCAAACTGCTCGTGACGATTAGACGAAAAGTGGACACCATAAAAAAGTATAGTTGAATTTTTAATTCAGAAACTATAGCCATTTAACTCAAAAAAAAAAAAATAGTATAATTGAGATATGTATAAATTATTTTAGAGATAATTACACTTACATCATTTGATATTTAAGCTTATTACAGAAACTTCTCCTGTGGTCTCTGAAATTACACTAATTTTTTATGAGATTTAATTTTAATATCAATTGCACCCCAATTGTTAAAATTTTTATTGAAATTTAACGAAAACGGTCCCTCCCACCCCAAAACCACCATTCCAACCTCAAAACCACCCTTCAAACCACATTTTTCCTCCAAAATTTCCATTTCGTTGAAATTTGTGGTGGGAATTGTGGTTTTGGGGGGGAAAAGGTGGTTTGAATGGTAGTTTTGGGATTTGAATGGTGGTTTTGGGGTGGGAGGGGCGGTTTCCGTTAAATTTCAACGAAAATTTTAACAGTTGGGGTGCAATTGAT
>JAULJZ010196527.1:0-18802 GCA_032270985.1 Heliamphora pulchella
AACACCAAACAGACATGAAAACCAAAACAAAAAACAAAATAAAACAAGAGAGACAAATCTCGACATAACAAAAACACAAAAAAAAAATGAGCAAGACACCCGCTTAAACGAGAAGACGAACCACCACGGAGCAGATCTAGCCAACTTACGGAGCAGATCTGGTCGGAGCATCGCCTTCAGAGTAGATCTGGCCAAAAAACCACGCGCATAACAGATTTAGCCGTCGTAGCATTCTGTCGGAACATATCTGCCCAACATATGCACAAAAAGTACAATTTATTCATGTATCGAGAAAACCACGAGAGAGGGGGGGTTGGGGAGGCGGAAGGAGGGCTGGCTCCTCCTCCTCCCGCCGGCCAAATCTATTGGTAAGAAAGAACGCAGAGAGAGAGATACTATTTATATTTTTTGTAAAAAAAAAAATTTATCTTGTTAACCTATACGTTTGTACTATTTTATGCATAAGTAGTAGTCGTTGCCGTTTCATTTGAGGTTTCGTTTGGCAATTAATTGTAAGTTAAGTTTTGTATTTTTTTACTTAAAGTTTTAAAATTTTCGTTAGGCAACCCTAATACTTTTAGCCTTTTTACTATTTTACATAAAAAAATTAATATTTTTTAAAAATACCATAACTTTTATTATACATATCTGTTTTATATAAAATTTATATTTTTAAAATTTAGTCGATAAAATATATCAAGCAAAATCTATATTTAATATAAAATTATATAAAAATAAAATTTAAAAAATTATAACTTTAAACTAAGCTTCTTTTTTTCTTTTGCTTACCGTCAGTTATTTTAAGTCAAGTTTTTTAATTTATTATTTTTTAACTTAAAATCACTCTTACAATTCACTAAATAATCTTTTTGTTTATTTAGTTTAGAATAAATTTTAAATAAAAAATTTAATTTAAAATCAAATTATCAAACAAGGCCTAAATAATGAAAGAACCTCTCCAGTGTCAGCACTAAGCTTTAGTCTGTACTATAATATACTTTACTTCTTGCATGAAATTTCGTACAAAATATAAAGAATATCAAAAAATATTTTTTGAACTTTTATTTTTCTTAAATCTTAAGTAATTATCTTTTTTTCCCTCGTAGAGTTTGAATAGCGTCGTGTGGGACGTCCTACCTCACATTAGAGAGGTAGGGGTGCCTAATGTGAGTTATTCACGGTAAGAGGTGCAATGAACTTGATGGTCTTTTGTTTAAAATTTTAAATTTTAATTAAAATTATTTATTATGTTAAAATAGTTGTGTATGTAATTTTTAAAAAAAAATTAAGCCAATTTGATATCATTATCTATATGATGAAAGTATGTTTATTTTGAAGAAATTAATTAGTTTATAATATTTTGAAAATAAACTGTCAAACAAATATATTTAGATCATATAACTAATAATATTCAATTAACCTGACTTTTTATAAGAATTAACTACTCGACAATTTTAATACAATAAACGATTTCAATTAAATTTTAAAATTTCAAATAAAATACTTTTAAGCTCACAACACGGTAGCTCCCTGAATCCCAATTCCCCATTAGCATTTCATGAAAGAAATAAAAATCCCATTTTGCCATATTTTTTATTACATTTTGATTATACGTGAGGTGGCACATTTACTCTCGCGGATGCAATAGATTCCACTTGGGCACTACTTTATTATTTATTTATAAATGTGCCATATCAAATAACAAATAAAATATGATGCAACGAAATTATAAGATAACGTTATTAATTGACGTCGGTAGTATTTGGTATTATTAAAATTAATACTTTATAAATTGTAATTTACAGTAAAAATTGTAATTTATAATTAAAATAAAAAAAATTATAAATTGTAACAGAAGTTCTAAGTGTTTAAAAAAACTTAAAACTTATAATTAAAATTATTAGAAAAAAATAAAAATAACTAATAGTAATTTTACCAAACACCTAATAATGAATTGCGGCGTTAAAATAAAAAAAAAATAATTGGTGTACTCTTTGGAAGCTACCAACTTGTCATTTTGCCTGCTAACAGTAACCGTACGTGAGGTTAATTTTAAAAACTTTTTAAAAGCGGTCTTGCCAATTTGTTTACTGGATGATGAATAATAATTTAATAAAAATAAATTTTTTTTAGTATTAAATAATTTAATATACTTTTAAAGATGAAATATACAACTTAATTACACAAATATCAATACATTATTTGCAAATATTTACATATTATATATCCATTATCTAATTCCAAGTAAATAGTATTTAGTATTTTTCTTTATAAATTATGGTGGTTGAAAAACATAGATACTACAACTTTAATAAAAATACAATTCTTTCTTTACAATTTAATTGATAATATTTAGAATTCTCAATTAAGAAGTAAAGTAAAAATCTATTACAACCGTAATAGTGTTTTTATTTTTTTGGACAAAAAAAAAAGTTAGAATGGTAAAATGCTTAAAACACGAACTTTCAACGACAAAAATCACAAAAAATGAATTTTGCACATCCATTTATAATGAAATGTTCGAGAGTTGTGAATTTCAGTATAAATGATGGCTAAAATTTAATTTCTTGATTTGTCTATAGTTACAAGCTTTTGTTCATAGCATTATTGAAAAATAAAAGAACGTGCTTTCTCTCTTATTTTTTAATTGCATAAAGGTTAAAGCGGAAAGACATATTTCTATAAAAAATTAATAAACTAATAGAAAGTAAGTTTATTTACTTTTGAAGTAGATGAATAAATTTGCACTCAAAATTTAATGAGGGTGTTGGTTAAGAAATTAGAATTGAGTTTCTAGAATGCAGAAATTGTAAAAAAAAAAGAAAAAAAATTAAATATTTTTTTATAAATTTTTATTTGTAATTTTTTATTCAAAATTAACAAATACAGTTCTACCGTTTTAAGCTATAAGTCTAAAACTATAATAAATATTTATATGTTTTACTTAAAATTAAATTACATCTTTTAAATTATAATTTATAAATTTATAATTTTAGTTATACCAAACACTCTATTTATCCTCTTATATTTTAAATTCTTTGTCTAGTTGATTTTTTTTTTTTGTCTTTTCAACCAATACTACATTTTTAATGCATGATCCATAATTCTTTATCTCATTTGCTGATTTGTCACTTCACAATAACTGCAACGGCTTCAATGTCGCAAGATCAATGGGTTTAATTACTTTATATATATATTGATAGATGTATATCTTGTATTTTGTAAATTCATATAATTAATATTTTTATTTAAGCATATTTAAATTGGGCTGGAGTTATAAATTCATAAAGTGTCTATTGCATTTAGATTTATAATTATATAAGGGTTAGAGTTTTAGGATTGCGTATAAATAAAATTTTATAATTTTAGTTATTTGTGTAAAAAATAAATCAAATTGGATAGAGATATAGAAAGAGATGAAAAAATATTGAGGAGACGGGAATAATTCTTGAGCGAAAAAATAAAATTTGTTTCAAAACTCGGGTTGTAGGTGTCGAGTTTTAGAGTATTTTTAGTTTTGAAATTGTACATTCTACGATTATAATTGATTATTTCTTACACTTGTAGACGTAGGCAGGTTGTGCTGAACCACATAAATTTTTGTGTCATTTTTTTTTTAGTGTGTGCATGATTTTTACTTTTGTTCTTGTTTGAAAATTGGTGTTTAAATTCTAATAAATTGTATCAAAGTCGATGGTAAACGATTCGAAACCTTGGTGAATAATCAAAGCGAGATATTATTTTTTATTTTGATTTGTTAAATAAAAAAAAATTGCACACAAAGATCAAAGAAAAAAAAAAGAAGATGAATACCGCGGAGTTGGGTTGTTGCGGCGAGACGGCTTGTTGGAAAACAGATTTTCACCAAGCAGTTTTCGAAACGATGGCAACGGCATAGAAATAATTTTTGCTGGTGCGGCGCTGTCCTTGATTGGGATCTTCACTGTTTGGGTTTATCAATTTTTAGTGATTGAGAATCTGATTTGGTAATTGTTATCGCGTAGCTGATTGGGATATGCATTGTTCCCAAGAATTGGAACGTGATTTTGGCAGGATTGAATTGGGATATTCTTGATATCTTGATTGATAGAGTTAGTGTGATACGGGTTAAAATTGAGGGTTTAAAATTATTTTATTATATTAGTTTGTATATATAGTAAAATAATTAAAGGTAAAAGTATATTTTAAGATTTTTAGGTATTGTGAATTTATCGATATGGTCAGAATTTTTAAATTTTGAATGATTTAATTAGGTTGAATAGATTCCGCTCAAAATTGAGTTTGATCAATGGCGATCGAGATTGATTGCAGATAATCAAAGGTAATCGATAGTAATCTGGTTCAATCAATGGTGGAAGACTAATCATCAATAAATGTAGTTAGAATTTAGTTGCAGGTGGAGTCAAATCAGATGACGATTTTCTAATTCGATAAATTATTGGCAATCAATACACTCTGGCAAATATGCGGAGTAACGATGAACACGTCGACGAATAGGTGTTGAACATCTCAATGCAAAGGTGCATGTTCTGCTAGTTTAAAAGATATTTCTATATTTTCAATTTATCTTTTAGATTATTGATTCTTTCACTAATATTGTAATATTATTCAAATTTTTAATTTATGATATTTTTCAATTTATAAAGTTATATACTAAAAAATTTTAAAAATTAATTAAGTACATCCATTTTCTACATTTTTTTAATTAATATGTCACTATTTTCAAATACTATTATATATTTATAATGCAAAATATTTAAGTACCATAATTAATAGATCCCGTTATAATAATATCTCTCTATTTGCAACTCTAATCACCCATTTTACCTTTTTTTTCTTGGATAAAAGAAATAAACTTCAACTTTTTTATTAAAACAATCTATTTTTATATATTTATTAACAAGTGTCCATGTTTTAGCAGAACCTATAATAAATAGCACTGCTCTTTTACTGTTATTATTTGGTTAGATGTCTGTTTCATAATAAATGATTGAACTTTCTAAAACCTTTTTTATTTATAGTAAGTAAAAATATATTTGACTTCACGATTTGTCCTTATTAGCTAGGATGACTAGGGAATACAGGTGTCATGTGCAGCAATGCACAATAAATAATGTGCAGTGCACATAGTTAGATTTAAATGTATTTTTATAATTAAATTAATTTATTATGCTTTTGTTTGGCAGTGGATTTAAAATTTATTTTTTGTTTTTGGAAAATTATACATATATATTTTTTATTTAAGGGTAATAATATTAACATTTTTTTTATTTTTTAAAATATTACTATATTTTTTTTAAAAAAATTTTGTAACACTTAGATTCAAAAGTTAACTTATATTAATTTTTTAAACAAAAATCATTGTGCATTACTGTTAAAACAATTTTTTTAAATTTTTTAGCTTTTTTTAATTATGAAATCTTATTTTTTAAAAATTCTCTTGATGGAACAAATAAAAAAATAAAAAATTTTAATTAAAAAATAAAAAATTACTAAATACAAAAATAAGTAACATAAAATTTAATTTATTTTTATTTTTATTTTTAAGTTTTTAATTTTGATAAAAAAATTATTTTTTCGATGAGATGAGAGGAATTAAAAAATTAAAATAATTTAATCAAATAAAAAAAATTAAAAAAAATTGTTTCAACAGTAATGCACCATGATTTCCGTTTAAAAAGTTAATGGAAGTTGACTTTTGGATCTAAATATTACAAAAATAAAAATGTAAAGAAGTGTAATAATATTTTAAAGAATAGAAGAAATATTAGTGTTTTTACCTTTAAATACAAGGAATGTAAATGTAATTTATCTAAAAAATTATATATACAAAAAAATAAGGTAATCGAATATCAACAATTACATGTTTGGAATACATTTGTGATTTCATTATCTAATTGCTGATCTCCATTCAATTAAATTTTTACTTGGTAAATATTTGTAATAAATTTTATAAAATAAACTATTTAAATTATTCAAATATATCTACTATAGACAATATTAGATAAAAATAAAGAGATCTTTAATAATTTTTTTTTAGAGAACTGAAAAGAATTGAAGGGTGATATATTCACTTAGGGCAATTTTTGACTTTTTAGTTAAAAACATAAAAAAAAATTTAACATAATTTATTTGACAAAAGAGGTAAAAAAATTAAAAAGTCAAAAAGTCAAATCAAAACACTAATAGTTAGAATATTCTATTTAAACTCTAATTATTTTTAAAATACAATAATACATCTTATTCATCACTTATTTACTATTACTACCAATTACATACAATTATTAATATCAAATACATAAAAGGGCCTAATTGGTGTTTAGTATTGCTGAAACTAGTAGATTATACATTATAACTTGTAGCAAAAGTTGTAAGCGATTGGTAAAAGTTGTGATTTGTATTTGAAATAAAAAATAATAATTTTATATAAATCGTAGCAGAAATTGTAAGTGTTTAAAAAAATTTGTAGTTTACAGGTAAATTTAGTAACAGAAAACTAAAAGCTACCAACAGTAACTTTGTCATACACCTCTAATTGTCCAATTTAAAAAAAATAAAAAAATTAACTTTTTATTTAAATAATCAATTTAAAAAATGCTAACTTAAAAGTTAAGTTACCTGAATCAAAAAACCAAAAAGTTAAATTATCAAATAAATTACTTTAAATTTAATTTAATTTCTTAACTAAAAATATAAAAAAAAATTAAATTAATTACCAATTATACCCTTTGTATACATTTACATATTTTTACTAATTTAAGTGTGTCACCAAAATAATATTACAAGATATTTCGAGAACGGAGGGCAAAAAGCTAATTGGCAAAACTATAGTGGAAAGGTGAAGAGCTTTTTTCATTCTTTCCTTTTCTTTTCTATTCTTTTTCTGCCCAAAGTCAAATAGGCTCTCTTCCATCAATCGTAATGATTTCTTCACCGCAGATGCAGAGGGCAAGAGATTTGCACCCAAGATTCACCATCATTGCTCCTATTTTTTCATAAAAGAAACCCTAGCTAGAAATTGATATACAGGACGTGATTGGTAATTTAAGTTTTTTAAATTTTTTTTAATTAAAAATATTAAAAAATTAAAATTAATTATTAGGCAAAAAAATTAAAAAAATTAAAAATTAAAAAATCGAATCATAACATAAATTTTTAAAAAATTCTATTTAAACTCTAACTATTTTTAAAATATAATAATACTCTTTATTCATAACTTATTTACTATCAATACCAACTATATATAATTATTAATATTAAATATATAAAATGATAAATTACTAAATAACTTATTTTAAAAAAATTTATTTAAAAATTAAATTATCAAATAATATATTTTGAACCCAATAACTTTTTAATTAAAAATATAAAAAAAATAATAACTTTTAAACTAGTTATTAATTATGCACACAAACACGTGTGTATATATATATATATATATATATTAATCTTTTCTTCACTGTTTCAATTATCTTCAATTTTTGATCTATTATTTTGCACTCATATGTTTTGCCTTTTATTCTTGAATCCATTTCAAGGTCACTAATGAGTGCATGTAATTCCCATGCAACAACAATATTTACCTAACATTCCTTCAAAACTCCTACTTGTTAAGTGTTGTTTAATTGACCTCATCAGACCTTAACTTTTTTCAAGCTTTTTGGGTCAAATTAAGGCCAAATTATCAGTTTTAAAATGAATTTTTTATATAAAAAAAATCATATAATAAACTTCTTATAATTTTTATCAAGATTTTCACTATTTTTCTATTTAAGAGCATGTTTAGAATGTTTAAAAAATCAGCAATTTGTCTCCAACTATCTCTGTATTGTCCCAATTAATTTGGATTAAACAGTTGTGTAGGTCCTATCAACTTTGACGTGGATCTCACGCCACTATGTGGCCTAAATTAGTTTGGAATAATGCTGAAAGAGGCAGTAAATAATTTTTACTTAAAATTATAATTTTTTTAGAGAGAGAGAGAGAGAAGAAAAATTTAACTAAAAGAAAAATTAAAAAAAATTAAATTATTTAGAATAATTTATTTTGAGTAGTTTTTTTTTTGAAATGTATAATATATTTTTATTTTTTACTTTTAAATTATAGTGTTTACATAATAACATGACTTGTTTATTTTTTAGAATATAATTATTTTTTTTTTATTAAGAGTATTATAGTTATTTTATTTAGAAAAAATTAAAATTTTTGAGATAATTAAAATTTTTCAATTATTTAAGATGCGCATAAGATTTTTTTCAAAAAAAAAGTAAAAATTGATTAATGACCTTTTAAAAATGCTACACAGTATAGGTTAAAAGTTTTTTTTTTAAATAAAAATTCAACTTTTTAAATATCCAAGCAGAGGGTCAACTAAAATGTTTGAAGTTTGAAAAGGAAAAAAAAAAAGTTAGCTCAGGTCTAAAGAAGCAGAAAAATATTTTAGAAAATTAAAAGAACAATATTTATTAACATAGTAAAAAAATATTAAAATAAAATGAATAAATAAACCTTCACTTCAAACTGCAAGCCAAGCCCAGTCTAGTACCCGCAAAGATGTTTGGTATTATTGAAATTAAGAATTTATAAATTATAATTTGTAATAAAAATTATGAGTATTTAGTAAAAATTATAATTAATAATTAAAATAGAAAAAAATATTTATTGATGGAATTTAAAAACATTCGAATTCTTGAGCAGTGGAATAGGTATGTAGGCAACGATCCAAATAAAGCAAAATAAAAATGAATAAATACACGAATCAAGACTATACGTGATTCAGCTGACTGTTTACCTCTATTAGAAAAAAAAAACAATTAACTATTCAACAATATGGATTACAATTACTCTCTCTTTCTCGCTCTACACTCTTTCTAACCTCAACTTGAGCTTCTCTAGAGTATAGATGACTTTCATAACGTTTTAGGACTTCTATAGAACATAAAACCCTTATATAGAAAATATAAAGTAGGTAAAACAAAACCCTAACCATCTGCGCGAACTGTTGTCCCGCCCAAATCGCTCAATCTTTAAACCGCTCAAGCGGTCAAAACATGCACCTGGTTTCTCTACTTTCTATAAAGTTTCTGCGATTGTTTTTACCCCTTTTTCAGTATTCTAACACTGCCTGGACTCCTTACCAAACTAGAATACCAAAAATAAGAGGCACAAACCCAATAATCTTTACCTTAGCTCGAATCTCTGAACCACCTTGAAGATCTATCGATCGCCTCGACTTGCACCCCATTCACGGGTATGGGTGCTACATCTTCTTTGTCTCGACTTGCACCTCATTCACGGTTATGAGTGCTCCACCTTCTCTATTCATCAATCTGAATAAAATTGGACCAAATCCAAACCACACTTGAATTTAACCCTCTTATAATCAGCATTTCTCTCATTCTTAGATAATTTAACAAACTCCCAAATTCCAACATGTTGTTGATTTAAACCACCATCACCTAGTTTTCTAAATGAGCTTATTGACCGAGCTCTACCTTTACTATTGCACTCTTCTTTTGATATTCTGACATATTCTGCTTATCAATCTGATCAAGTCTCAAGTGTTTGTGTCTCGTGTCGTCCCTATTGGACTATGTCTGCGTGGTAGTGGTAATTCCACTTACCATTGTATTTTCTACCAATCTGTAGAGACACCCTACTTTATGCTCTTTCATGATAATCATAGCACCTCTGCTAATCTTCACTGCTCCACCCTTTATTATGTACCTGTAACCTAAAAAATTTAATGTTTCAAAAGAAAATAATTTTTTTTAATCTTAGAACATGTCTGACATTCCTCAAGACCTTATAACTCCATCAAATATTCTGATTTTTACTATACAGATTCCAATGGCTTGACAGGGTGTGTCATTCCCCATGAAAATTATACCTTCGTTGCGAGGCATATACGTATCAAACCATTCTTTGATTGGACACATATGGTATGAGTATCTTGAATCTAGTATCCATAACTGTGGCAAAAAATTAAAATACGAGGAAACTGAAAGTATATCTTCGTCTATCTCATTGTTTGACGACTCTTCGGCTAAACTGACAGATTCTGTAAATGCTTTTCCTTTCTTCTTTTCCTCTAGATGCTGCTTCAATTCTTGGCATTGACTCTTAAAGTGACCAATTTTGTGGCAATAGAAGCATTCCATATTTTTCCTTACACGCGACGTGGACCGAGATGTACCTCTGTTGTAACCCACTCACTAGATCTACTCATTTCCCTGCTTGACTCAAACTTAGTCACAAGCATGTTCTCTGCATATGATTTAACATCACTCTTCATCTTCTCATGTGACAAGAGTGCATAGTGACCTCTTCAAGTTCTAGAGTATCCTTCATATACACCAACGTTGTCACCAGATGACCATAAGATGTCGAAAGCAATGCCAATATGAGTATCATCCTATTCTCATCATCAACTTTTACTCTAAACCCAGATAACTATGTAATGAGCATATTATTCATGTTTAAATGTTCCAAAAGATTTATACGGTCTTTCAACTATAGTCCATATAGTTTCTTCTTCACATAAAACTTGTTGACCAGATTCTTTTTTATGTAGAGACCTTCCAACTTCTGTTAGATCTTGTATGCTTTCTCCACATCAAGCATGTTGTGAATGACTTCATCCCCCAGATTCAAGTAAATTGAACTAGCGGCCCTGGAATCAAGATCATTCCAATGGTCATCGGTCATAGTTGTTGGCTTCCTTGTCTTACCGAGTAACGCCTTAGAGACTCTTTGTTGGATCAATGGATCATTCATCTACCTTTGCCACAGAGAGAAGTTATTCTTAGCGGTGAACTTCTTGACTTCGTATCTGATCTTAACTATCTTTACTGCTATCGAGTGATCAAGCCAATAATCTGGCTCTGATACCAATTGGTGAAATTTTAGAACACTCCAATCTCCTACGCAACGGAATAGCTACATAGGCAACGATCCTAATAAAGCAAGATAAAGATGAACAAATACACGAATCAAGATCGTACATGATTCGGTTGACTGTCTACCTCTACGGGAGGAAAAAACAATCACTATTCAATAACATGGATTACAATCATTCCCTCTTTCTCTCTCTATACTATCTTTGACCTCAATTTTAGCCTTTTTGAAGTATAGACGACTTTCTTAACGTTCTAGGGCTGCTACCGAACATAGACCCTTATATAAGAAACATAAAATATGCCAAAACAAAATTCTAGCAACCTGCGCAAATTGTTGTCCCCTCCAAACTGCTCTATCGATTTTTAGATCGCTCAAACTGTCAAAATATGCTCTCGATTTCTCTACCTTCTACAGAGGTCTTGCGGTTGTTTTTGCCACTTTGTTAACATTCTAATACTGTCCAATTCCCTACCGAACTAGAATACTAAAAATGCAAGACACTAAGCCAACAGTTATAATTATAGTAGAAATTATGAATATTAAAAAAAATTATAATTTTTAATTAAAATTAGTAATAAGAATCTAAAAACTACTAGCAATAAATTTGTCAAATACCCCAACTATCTATTATAATTTTGTCGTCTTTGTTTTATTACTGTTCCTGGGTTTATATTCTTTTCTCGTAAAAGCTACATATTTTAAAAAAATCATAAATTCAAAATAAATAATTTAAATTTAATTATTTATTGTATATACTTTGTATGTGAATTTGAACCATTAATTCTAAATTCTAAATAAGTTTTTGGGCAAATTTTTTTAGTTTGTAACGGTGTTTAGTTCTTTTTTAGGGGTGAAATGAAGTTTTAAAGGGTCTATATATGATGAAAAAATATTATTGCACGATGGAGCAAGATGCTCTTTGGTAGCCACACGATTATATGAAATTTACTATCAAATATAATATTATGCATTATATAATATGGTAATACTTAAATTGATAATTTATACATTATAATTTGTAACATAAATTTTAAGTATTTTGTAAAGATTGTAATTTATTATTAAAATATAATAAAAAAAGTAATTATACCTTATATTAGAAGTCATGAAGTATTTAACAAAGTTATAATCTATTCTAAATACACAATTTTTATTATAAATTATTACTATTTTTTTTATTTCAGCAATAAAGTATGATATTTATCAAATATTCACAATTTTTAATATAAATTACAATTTATAATCTATTAATTTTAACAAATCTAAATACTATTTATATATTTTTTTAAAAATATTATAATTTATCACTACAATTAATAGTAAAACTCAACTGCTTTAATATTACACGTAATTGTGTGGCTACAAGGAACGCGAGCCACCAACTGACTTGCCTTTTGCAGCCTGTAATCGCTTGTATATGAGAGAGAAGGGAAAGTGACGACGACACTTCTTCATTGTTGATCTAACCTAGACTTTATCCAAAATCCAAATCCTTAATCCTCAGAATTTCCTCACCCAAGACTAGATATAAAGAATAAAAGGTTCCAGAGACGTATTTGTTCTTGATCGTCAGCACAATTCTAGAGAGAGAGAGAGAGAGAGAGAAGCCATGCTGAACCAGGGATTCTTTGAGGATAATCAGGAGATGTCAACACAAATGGTGGGTTTCTTTTCTTTTCCTCCAAACATGTCTATTCCAGTAGGTAATCATCATCATCATCTTCATCAATCTGTGAAAACCCTAGAAGCCATACCCACATCAGTTACAGCCGATGAACGACCATCCAATCCCACTGGAATCGGCCTCCTCTCTTCTTCAACTTCTAAGCAACAAAGAGAAGATGCCATTTCTCATTTTGGAGGACCCCAACTTTCCTTGCAAAGATCAACCTCAAATCTCTGGTAATAAGATCCTACTTTTTGCTTCTGAACAATCATGAAAGATTCCATAATTCCCATGCAGCTGTATGGAAATCAATATGTAACCCATGTTTTAGATTTTTTATATTGATACTTAATTGTATTTTAGACTTTTGATGTAGATTCGTAATGAAATTTTATACTTTTAATACTAATATTTATTAATTTATCAAGTCTATCAACTAATATTATTTAATGTCGATCAAAACATAATTATATTAATTATATAAAAAAATATTACGGTAAAAACAATGTTATCCATTATATTTAAGTACCACATAATCTAACATTTATAGATTACTGTACGAAATTTATTTTATTTTATCAACTCATTACTTATTTTTAAGTACTACACATAAAATGTAATACGATACCCAATTACTCACACGTGGTCATTAAAACATGATTATCATAATATTATTGTTCCGGTAATATAATTTAGAACTCATACATACATATATGTGTGTGTGTGTGTGTGTGTGTGTGTGTGTGTATTTGATGAATTGGTAATGGATGTTCAGGGCCTGGGGAGAAGTAAATCATGAGTGCATGAGCAATAAGAGAAGTGGTGGTGGAGATGAACATCTAGGCATTTCAGCAATGAAGATGAAGAAGAAGATAAAAGGGAGGAGGAAGGTAAGGGAGCCAAGATTTTGCTTCAAGACCATGAGCGATGTGGATGTGTTGGATGATGGCTACAAGTGGAGGAAGTATGGCCAGAAAGTGGTAAAGAACACCCAGCATCCCAGGTTTGTTTGACATATCTATTTCTCCTTTAAATTTTTTTTTTTTATCTTGCTTTAGTCACTTTTCCTTGAACTGGTTTCAGAGTTTGAGATTAGTAGCACTCAAAAGGTTCTAAATAGCGGCATTAAAATGCATATCAATATTGGTTATATGGTTATGATATACTTGAAATTGATAAGCCCAATATCGTTACGATAGGCCTAATGTATTGATAAATATCGATACGAAATAATCAAAACTCAATTACACATCAATCAATACAATACATAACTATCGATATTTAAAACTATTGTAACACCTCATAAGCATTCTCTCTCTCTCTCTCTCTCTCTCTCTCTCACATACACACACATTATTATTGTTTAGTTTATCATTGTTTTATAAAGGCTTTAAGGGCTTCGTGCAGAAGAAAATGTACACGTAAATCATCAAGTTATACAAATTGTTCTTCCAAGAGATTGAACGAAATGAACTAATTATTAGTTTAAGAAGACTAAAATCTTAATCGAAATGACAGACTTATGGGTGTTTGTCCAAGCTTCATGGATTAACTTTTAGGTTTTTTTTTTTTTTTTGCTGATCGGTAAATAAAATTTTATTGCCTTTACCCAAGCAAGAATAATTTTAGGCTTAAAACAAGATATTTGGCAAGAAACCAACCCAAGAGAGAAAGCACATAAAAACAAAAACACAAAAACACAAACCCTGAGGACTAACTACAGACCACCCAAAACCAGCAACACCAATGCCCAAACTAGAAGCACGGAGGGAAAGGGGCTTTGAAGGCAGCCAACCCCACCCCCAAGTCTGTTACAAACTAGTTTTTTACTACTAATTTGCAATTTTTTTAAAAAAATATTCACATCTTCTACTATAAATTATAATTATTTTTTTTTCTATTTCAAACTATAAATTAACACATATGCCAAACACTTATAACTTTTAATACAAGTTACAACTTACAAATTATTAATTTCAATAATACAAAACAACCCAAAAGAAAGAGAGAGGAAGAGAGAAAACCTCTTTTAAGAAGACGGTAGCAAAAGTTATATGCTAGAACATAATGCGGTAGCAGGCCTTGGTTTCCAAGTGATTGTTCATTTGCAAAAGCGAATGAAAAAGAGAAATTTTAGGTACACAGAATTCAACCATAAAATCAACTATAAATGATGATTTAACTCATATGTATTGCACATACTTGGATCATTGTTTCAATTGTCTTTTTTTGATTTGTAATATTTTTACTTATTTTTCATTTAATATTTTAGTATTTTATATTTTTATGGGATTTATTGAATTTTTGGCTTTTGAATTGGAACTCAAAATGAAAGCCAATATATAGAAAGGTTAAAATCCAAACATATAATCAGATAAAAATTTATTTAATTTAGGCAAATCAACTGCAAACTAAAGCTAAAAGCAAGTAAAAATACCATGTCCAAACACGGTAGAAATGTGTGGGTGACTTAAAATTCAGTTGAGGGCAAATAAAAAATAAACTGTAAATCATAGTTGAAATTAAATTTGTTCAAAATTTTAGTACGCTGTTTTAAAAAAATTATAAAAAAAAAAACAAGTAAAATTGAAATTTTTGAAAGTCAATGGGGCAATTGCTCCCACTTCACTATCTTTTCTTTTCTGTTTTGTGTAAAGATTTCAAACTTGGACCACAATGCAGCCATATTTGCTTTGAAGGATCCAAGGGTAAGAATGAATTATAAATTCTATACATTTAGGCCCCGAATGAGAATTAACTTAAAAGTTAGTTTTTTTTATTTTTTTGCATTTTTAATCAAAAAATTAAATTGAGAGTTCAAAATAGGTTATTTGGTAACTTAGCTTTTAAGTTAGCCTTTTTTAAGCTGGTTGTTTGGCTAAAAAGTTAACTTTTTGTTTTTTGTTCAAAGTGAACAATTTGACCTTTTTATGTATTTGATATTAACAATAATATGTAGTTGTAGTTAGGGATGGGTATGAGTCGGTCTAGGATTTAACCCAGAAGCGACTCGATCAAGGTCTATTCCAAAATATTAAACTCAGAACCGAACTATCCATGCTTTTGAACCAACCCAATTCAACCCAACCCAACCCAACTCAACCCAAATAAACTCGGGTTGGTTTGGGTTGGAACTGCTATTCAATTAAATTAAATATTTTTTTTATAAAATATTTTAAAGTAATAATATATGTATTATTCTATGAGCGGCTTAATTTTTTTTTATAAGATCTCAAGACGAGCAACTTAAATTTCACTCCTCTTTTTTTTAATTTACACATTTTTAACTATAACTAAGGAAAAATATAATATAAATAATAGTTTTATGCGATTTATATATTATCTTTCGAGTCTCGGGTTGGATCGGCTTAAAAATCTCTTAATTTGATAACTGAACCAACTACATCGATTTAATGTTTTTAAGACTCAGGATCCAACCTATTACTTGATAGAACCGAACCAACCTAACCCGTAGAGGTCGG
Organism: Heliamphora pulchella; assembly: GCA_032270985.1. NCBI lineage: Eukaryota > Viridiplantae > Streptophyta > Magnoliopsida > Ericales > Sarraceniaceae > Heliamphora > Heliamphora pulchella. The sequence goes on from JAULJZ010196527.1 coordinate 16,048, forward strand.
GTTGTGTTGGTTCATGGATTTTTCGGATCTATTAAACACCCTTTGTTGTAGTGGTAGTAAATAAATTATAAATAAGGAGTATTATTGTATTTTAAAAATAGTGAAAAGTGTTTTGATTTAATTTTTTGACTTTTTAACTTTATTGTCAAACGAGAACCGACTTTTTGGCGTTTTTAGCCAGAAATCAAAGTTATGAATTAGGGCATTTTTATCTTGTCGTGTTTGGATGTAAAACTAACGTACCGATAAATAATCCCAAACGGACATGGAATTTACAAGAACAAGGAACAAATATGTTCAATGGGCGAGTGGGATACACTAGCCGGGAATTAAAGAAAAATGCCCTAATAACTTAAAATGATGACTATAGGCTTAAAATATTAATGAAATATTTAAAACCCTGGCCACGACGGCGAAAGTAAAATTAATCACCATCATATACTTACTGGATCCCATTAGGATCCCTAGCTAAAATGATTTGTGCTTTAGGGTAAAAAGATTAAAGTGAACTTTTTATTGTTCAATGATTAGTACGGCCTGAGTTTTTTTCCTCTCTTTTCAGGAGCTATGCTCTTTCACCAAGTTCAAACTTTTTATCAGCAAAATGCTTGAACGAGCCCACTTGCTCATAAAAGCTGATCTTACAATGATGACTCCAACCCTTGCTAGAATGTGTTGGAATTGCACAAAATGGTTTTTTGTGCTTTTCTTTTAAAATTTTGTTTCTTATTTTTTCTTGGCTACAAATCTCTTTTGGTTACTGTATGGACCTAAAAAAAAAAAAATGCTATAGCAGTTCACTTCTCGATTACGAGAAACTCTTTGCGGAGAAACCCTAAGTCTATGTATACCCTGTCGCACATAGATCGATAAAATCAAAGCACATGAAATTTATAACATATATTCTTGTGCAATTGGTTCAAAGAAATTAGGAAGAGTTAAACCCAAGTGTTGTTACTTGGTCGAGATCAAGAACGTCCATAATTTTTCAAATATTGACAGTTTTTCACATAGATTTGTCACATTTCAAAATTTATGATGTGAAAGTCCAAACCACTAAGTTGGAAAAGTGAGGTTCAAAATCAAATGTATGAGGAAAGAGATCTTAGGTAGTGTTTGGCATTACCAAAATTAGTAACTTATAAATTGTTGCTTGTAATAGAAGTTGCGAGTGTTTGGTAAAAAAATTATAACTTATGACTAAAATAAATAAAAAAATAGTTGTAGTTTGTAATAAAAGTTGTGCTTGTTTAAAATAAATTATAGTTTATAGTTAAGATTAGTAGTTAAAAAGCAAAAATTGTAGTAGAAAGTTTTACCAAACACCCCCTTAATATTTTTTGTACAGTAATATGAATTTACATCATACATTTGCGAAGAGGGAAGGGTACTGGGGAATGGAACTAGACATTAGTGAGGTATAAAGCCTACTACTGCTAAAGCTAGCAACCCTTTAGGTCAAGAAATTATTCTGTTGCTGATACTGAGACATGGGGATTTTTTTTTTTTTGAAGTGGATAACTTTTTTCCTTTTAAAGCTTGACTAACAACTAGTTTAAAAGTTAATTTTTTTTTTGGTATTTTTAGCTAAAAGATAGTTTTTTGATTTTTTTTTTTGTGTTTTTAAGTAAAAAGCTAAATTACGTTCAAAGTAAAATGTTTAATAAATTAACTTTTAAGCTGATTTTTTTTTTTGAAGTTGTTAGGTAAATAATGAGATTTTTTGCTTTTTTATTTAAATTAATTTAATAATATTACTCTTATCTATATAATTGATTATAATAATAATGTATAGTTGACTGTTTAGTTTTCTAACTTTTTGACTTTTTCACCACATAGCTAGACTATTTAACTTTTTTATGTTTTGAATTAAAAAAAAATTAAAGACTTGGGGTTACCAATCATCCAGTTAGTTCATAAATATGCCAAGATCAAGACAGTTCTGAAGTTCAAACTTTATGTCTTCTTGTCAATGTTGATAGGTTCCTTAAACCAACAGTGCCTTAAATAATTAGAAATGTAGACCTCTCCCTATGAGACCATATCAATTAGAATCAATATATGATCCCATATTAACCAATTAGAATCAGATCCCATATCAATCAGAATCATAATCTAATCTTTCTCATTGATTAAGTGATCAGATACTGATTTTAATTGATTATGTGTATCTCATCCTAATGAATATCTCTTCCAATGTATATCCTATGAATCTTATATAAATGATAGAACCCATGCTCTCAGGTTAATTGATTTTGAGAGCAATAATATATTTCTTCTATTGTGAGCCTTTCTGACTTGGTATGACTTGGTATCAGAGCCAAACGCCTTATGGCTTCCAACAACATCTTGTCTTCCTCAAATGCTACCACAATGCAACCCACCTCTCTGCCCAGCTCCTCCACATCGCCTCCTTCCCTTCCTAGTGCGCACCATTTTTTTTTTCTCTTAAGCTTACTAATACGAACTTTCTTTATTGGAAAACACAATTAGTTCCTTTTTTTCATGGCCATAATCTCATGGGATTTGTTGACAGTACGACTGAGTGCCCTCCTTCTTTTCTTCCCCAACTGGCACCTCTCCCTCTTAGCCCAATCCAGCATATCACTCCTGGATCTGTCAAGATCAAATGATCATTTTTTTTTTGAAGTTGTTCGGTAAATAATGAGATTTTTTGCTTTTTATTTAAATTAATTTAATAATATTACTCTTATCTATATAATTGATTATAATAATAATGTATAGTTGACTGTTT
>JAULJZ010196538.1:0-20222 GCA_032270985.1 Heliamphora pulchella
GTCAAAGAGGGTATACGAAACCCTAGAATAATATGGTTGAGAGAGAAGAGCTCGATTGTGCTGTGTTAAAAAGAAAGTGGCAGCTAGGCAACAAGTAGTAGTTTGTCCAATTTTTCGACCACTTGAGGTAGCAATCTGTCTTTACCCTCTTTTCTTATTCTACTGTCGATGTATGTCAACGAGCAGCTGATGAAAAAGGAAAAAAAAAATCAAGAAAACTACCACCAAAAAAAAAAAAATCATGATTTTAGTAGCAAAGCATTCAGTCACTGCACTGGTGAGGCAATTGTTTGAGAATGGGTTAAATTTATTGTTCTATATTTTTTAACGAGTGATATGTCTTACAGAATTTTTTATGTTTTTTTATGTTTTGCAAATGGGTGCATATGAGAAACTATATTAGACTGCCTATAATTACTTATCATTTGAAATTGGCTTGCATATAGAGTTAAAATCAGTTAAGGCAATAAGATACTTTTATCTGCATTTGATTGAAACTGAAAATTATGGCGTACTAATATGGTAAAGGTTATTTTTGGAAAAATTAAGCAAAAATTCATTCTATTCCTATGTGCAAAATGATCAAAACAAACACTTGAATGGAATTTTAATTTTCCCATGGATAAGATCTATGAATTATCCAAGCACCTGAATAAGATTACACGAGTTATCATGTTACTACAAATGAGATTTCTAGGAAGGAGATACCCATTCTTGATCTTCTATTCCTACTTTCCAAACTTGGCCTTAAAATCATTGGTGGTGGTAGAGGCATTCCTAAGTGAGAGAGAAGATGGTAGAGGAGAGGATTTTCTATAGCCAAAGGTGCAATGTGAGAGTGGGGATGGAATGGAGATCCCTCAACGTGTGCATAGGGGCCTCCTTATGAGCAGTCAAACCAAAGGGGACAACTCAGCTCCAGATGGGAGGCTCTGCCACCTTGGTTCGAGAATCCGGAGTTTTTTCATCTACCCATTGTGCCCAGGTACATAATCATATTTGGCAGTATGTGTGCCCACGCTTAGGCTAGGCTCACATTCCCAATAAAGATGTTGTGGCATACATCAATGCCAGTGGCGACATGAAACCGAGGGAGCCTCCATGTGGCTGCCGGATATAAGTACCCACAATAACTTTTAAATGTTTTGGATGATTAGGTTTACTATTTCCTTCTTTTTGGTATTTTGGAAAATACAAACTCTCTATTCATCAATTTAGAAGTTCAACTTCTTGTCAGTAGTCAAATTGTTAAACTCATTGTGTGACGATCTTCTGTAAACATTAGTGGTCTTGAAAATCTGCTAGGCCGTGAGAAATCCTAACTTCCAATGCTGCCGGCCAAAAGCCGGAGTCAAAACATAAGTTGCGACGTACTGTTTGATATTAACGTCAATTGGAAAAAAGGTCCTCATTTGTATTGCAAGGAGAGATTTTGCATTGAAATGACATAAATTTAAAAAATACTTCCTTGGTTGAATATATAACACAAATTGGTGATATATGTACTGGATATTTCGTGTTTGGGTTGTACATTACATTTCTTTTTCTCTCTATCATCTATTTGGAATCATAATTTCAAGTTGCATTTCCATCCGTACTAGCATTCTTCTCTTTTTTTTGGTGAGTAACCAGTAGAAGTATGTGATGGCCTAGTAAGTGTGTTTAGACTTGGCCCACTTGGGTTGATGGTGCAAAGAGGAGAAGGGAAAGCATGAAAGTTTGGTCAAAAAGATGAGAGAAACTGCAGTGGATAATTACTTAGGTTGATCGTTTATGTTGAATCTCAAGTTTAGAACATGATTGCTTGAGTTTAATTGGGTGTCTGCCATCTTCTGTCTGTGCCAATGCTCCCGTTATGCCTGTGTACTGGCTGGACTTTGGCTATATAAGGTTGTGTTCAATCAGTACTTTCTCTTGCTTTGTTCATCTTTTGATCTTAGTTAACTTGGTACACCCCCTCGTTTACAAAGTACCAAACCTCAAGTGAAGTTTAGTCCTTGTTTGTTTGAGTTTAACCCATAAGTGGGTCATAGGTAACCCCAAGGGGTAGATCTGGTGGTCGAAGCTTGGGACTTAAAGGTTTGTTCTCTCTTAGATCTCAAGTTCGAAATCTCTTTGGGGTTATCAATTCTTTAGGCCCAATTCATACGAGATCTTGTTTCGACTTTAATTAGGTTCCCCGCAAGTGGGTGGTGAGATTGGTCCCCCATGGATTAGTCGAGGTGTGCGTAAAGTGGTCTGAACACCCAGAGTTATAAAAAAAAAAAGGTCATAGGTGTCTCTGTTGTCCTGTGTCTGTGTGTTGAACCCTCCCGTCATTTATATTATGTAATCAAGTCAACACCTTATTTGGTGCGGATGAAGCCAACTCACGCTGTGAAACTATTTCAGTCCCCCCCCACCCCCCCCAAAAGGCTCAACATTCTCTTTTTTCTTCCCCCCTTTCTAAATCCTAATTTCAAGCATTGCCTTTGATTTAACTAAGCCTTTTTTTTTTCTATTAACTCCCTTTTCAATACATTGAAGATTTGTGCCATAAAACTTCATGTCTGTATGTGTTGGGCTTCAGCTATATAAGTTTGCTTTCACTCATTCCTTTATCTTGCTTTATTCATCTTTTGATCTCATGTCTTATCTTGGTGCACCTCCTGTTTTTTCTTTTTTTCTTTTTTTTTTCTTATTACATACCATTTTTGTGTATGATGTCATCAACAGGATAATATAATATTAGGCTTGTCACAGTTACTATTTTTAAGTATTTTTTCTTTTACCTAAATTCCAAGGTACAAAGAAAAGGCTTTGGAGCATGAGTATAGTGATATAATTTCCTCTGAAATTATCCAAAATTTGATAGGGTTAATCTGTTCACCGGATAATTGTTCTATTTTATTGTCCCCTCTCATTTCTTATGATATTGTTCTTTGGCACCTACTTGCTTTCCAAAGTAGGTTCTTGAATCGCATGGTGAAATCATTTTTATATTAATTTTTGGGCTACTTGACATTTTTTTCCCGAAAGATATTCAAAAGTGTAATTAACCTCTTAATATTAATTCAAACAAATTGTCCCCTAAATTAATTCAAGTGTAGCATCTATGTTATTTATTACACCTTTTAGCTCAGACATATTTGACACAAAAGTAAGATAAAAAAAAAGCCCAGTTAGGTGTTTTATTTATGCAATGGTTTCAAAATATAAGAGGTCATCGAGGACGAGTTGTAAAAATTCATCTACCTCTTAAGTTTTTTTTGAAAACAGTCGTATCAATATACTAAGGGGGTGTTTAGCAAAGCTACTGCTTGTAGTTTTTAGCTTTTTGCTTTTAATTTTAGCTATATGTAAATAAGTTTTTTTAAACATTCAGAACTTCTGCTATAACTTATAATTACTTTTTCTTCTATATCAGTTACAAGTTACAATTTTTACCAAGCGCTCACAATTTCTGCTATAAGCTACAATCTATAAGCTACTAGTTTCAGCAATACCAAGCACCACCTAAATTTATTTTATTTTTAAAATATAAGATATTTGAATTAGTTGCCTGTTTACCTTGAAAATATAAAACATTTCTAGGAAAAAGTATGAACCTATGCTTATCATTTCATGTGATGCAGAGAGACACTAGTGAATTGACAGCTGAGAACAAGGAACTCAAACTGCGGTTGCACTCAATGGAACAGCAAACACATCTTCGAGATGGTACGCATTGTTTCAAGAATGTGTATGCTCCTATATTACCCATTTGGTAATCATATGGGAATGATGTTTACATATTCTAGTACTGAACCCTCAACCAGTAACATTCTTGAACAATCTTGCTTGTATCTTAGGTTAAATTTAAGTACATTACTGACTAGTCCTTGAAAAACAATAAGGCTTGCATCTCTGTTGTTTGGCAATGACCTTCTGGATAACAGTCTTTGAAACACTCACTCCCGAACGGTAAATTTTCGGTCACTTGCAATCACCAGCAATCTACAAGTATCAGTTAAGAGCGCCTCTAGCAAGAGTCGAAACCTCCAAGTTTACAGGTGGTCTCACTTACAAGTGACGGCCTTAAACAGCTTAAATACCTGTGCCCATTTAACTTGTTGGTTGCAAATAGAATCCATATGAGGTTGGGAATCATATTTTTGTGTTTCTGCAGCTCTGAATGAAGCACTGAGGGAAGAAGTGCAGCGGCTTAAGATAGCAACCGGTCAAATTTCAGCTGCCAATGGAAACCCCTTCAACAGAACTTTGCCTCTGCAATTCTCCTCCCAACTGCAGATGTTTCAGCCCATCAGTACCAATCAAACTCAGCAACCCCAGCAGCAACAGCAGCTTCACATGGCTCAATCAACGACTAACCACCAGCCGCCAAGTAGTCTGCCCCAGCCTAGCTTCCTGGACTTAATCAGAGAGTTCAGTAGTAATTAGCCGATCATTATTAAAGGTCGCATTCTGTATATATGAATGTGTTGCAGATTAAGGTCGTGAAGTGTGTGATTTGGTGCTATTTTTTGAGTAACACATGCTGGGTGTGTGATCTTAGGATACAAATCATGCTAGTGAACATCAAATGAGGTATTAGATCCTAGTGGAACATCAAATGAGTCGATAGGTATTGTACTTACAAAACTTCTATTTGAAATTTATTGTAAAAGGTTGTCTTCTTGAAACGGAATGATCTTAGTGACTAAGGGAGTGTATTCTTTTTATCTGTTATTGATATGACGACATAGATAATGTAACGAGCATGTAAAGACAATGTATTCTATTTGAAATTTATAGTCAAAGGTTGCTTTTGTGAATTAGAGATGATGTAATATACTATTTTCCATAACTTTTGATACTAGACCAACCCACTAAAATGCAAATAAGGATCAAATAGGAATAGAAATGGGGTCATTATCATGAAGAATAAAGAGATACTGTCAGTACCAAAATAAAAATGGATGTTGTAAAGAAATTAATTCAAATTAATTTTTGTTGTTTTTATATATTTATTTTATATGGCAACTCCATGGTGATTAGAAAGGCAAGTTGATTAGAAAGGTTAGGGGTCCGTTTGGATGCGTTTTTTAAAATTGTAATTTGAAAACTGTTTTGTGAAAATAAATTTTAAAAATAGTTTTATAATATTTTAAAAAGAGAAATTGCATTTGGCGCACTAGTTTGTGAAAAATTAAACCCTGATCCTAAATGGGCCAAATTAAGAAATTGGTGGAAGAGATGACTGAGTCAGGCACACCGCCGACGAAACGAGATGCCTCTAACGCAACCGCCAATGATAAAACAAGACGTCGCCAATAGGCCCTTTTCAGATCTTAGACCAGAGGTCGTCGACGGCCCTTTCAGATTCAAAACCAGAGGCCAATGACGGAGGAGCAAGCAACCATGGAGGCAGAATCGAAGGGGCTAAATCAGGCAGCGACGCCGAGGTGGGCGACGGGCGAAGAAACCAAAGCATGGCTGGTGGTTTAGCAGTTCGGGACATCACGGTTGGAAGAGGTCGGAAAGCACTCGGTGATGCGGCGAACGGGGATCTCGGTGCAGGACCTAAGGATTCTCGATCCGACGCTGTCGTACCCATCCACGGTGGTTGAAAGGGAACGTGCCGTTGTGGTGAACCTAAAGAACATCAAGGCCATCGTCACCGCGATGGGGATGATGATTCTTAACCATAGGGATCCTGTTGATTGTATTGTACATGTGTTTGAAAAACCAACAAAAAATTGTGAAAACTTCTTTTAGCTGTTTTCAAAAAAGCCCCATTTTGTAACTCTGTTTTTTTTGTTTTGTTTTTTTGGACTTTTTTTTTTCAGAAGTACCAACAAACGTGTTTTTTCTTTTTTTAAAATAAAATTCTCCGAAAACAGTTTTCGAAAAACTGTACCCAATGGGCCCTAGATGATTTGGAATTCTTTGTGTTTGGGAAACCGTTTGGTTTAGGAAGCTTATTATCTTTTGGTTTAGGAAGGTTCATGTTTATCTAGGATTCTAAGAGGATCTAGATAATCTTTTATGATTAGTTTCCTAATGAGGGTCTCATTTGAAGATAAAAGAGAGCGAACACACAAACTAGCAGTATGTACAAGCAATCAAAACTTTGAGAGAGAGCCTTGGCCACTTGACCGTTCGAGCGCCCTACTGACCGCTCGAGCGGTGCACAAGCAATTTTATTATTTCCAAATTCTGGTTGCCTAGGGTTTGAGGATCTATATATGTAGATCAGCATTGATACACGAAATCACCTATTGAGATTGAAAACTATTGAGCATCAAGATTATACCAAGAGTTGATTTGTGAATCACAAACATCGAAGATTGATCGACAACAAAGCTTAGACGACGTTCTAAGTTCTGACGGAAGATTCTGCCGGATAAGACTGCTACGAGCATTCGCTGCAGTAGGGATCAAGAGGAGAACAGTGAACGATGATTCGGGATACAAGTTTAGGACTAGAAGATTGAGGAGTCGATCATAAGAGTCTGTAAGTTGTATTGTAACTATTCGTGGTTAGTGCTTGATTCCTGAACTTGATTGTCCCGTAATTTTTAACCCGTTGGGTTTTTTCACGTAAAAATTTCTGTGTATTGTGGGTTCTTCTTGTTGGGTGTGATTCGTGCTTATGATTGATTAAAATTGTTAAAAATATTATTTTTCAAAATAAGAGAAAATCTTATTTTTTCAATTGGTATTAGAACAGGTTCTTTTTTGTTTTAAAAAATTTTCGATCCTGATCAATCATATATATGGAATTTTCTAGGGAATGAAACTTAACTGTTCGACCCCCGTTGTTAGATGGAGAAAACTATCCCTATTGGAAAGCTCGTATGGGGGCATTTCTTAAATCTATTAACGAGAGGGTTTGAATGACTGTTGTAATTGGCTATATCCTTCTTACTGTTAAATCTAGTGATGATATTATTTTAAAACCCACTGAACAATGGGAGAAAGATGATTTAGACGAAGCAAGCTGAAATAGCAATGCTATCAATGCTATTTTTAGCGATAGCACACCTGAAGAATTTAGACGTATATGTACGTGTAAAATCGCTAAATAAGTAAGGATATTCTTGAAACCACACACGAAGTTACATCAACTATTAAAATTTCTAAACTTCAAAGGCTCACCATAAGTTTTGAAACTTTTCGAATGGAAGATCATGAGACCTTTGATGACTTTTATGCTAAGTTGAGTGATGTAGTTAATTCCAACTTTATACTTGATGAAAAAATTTCTGAATCTCGCGTTATTAGAAAAATCTTACGGTCACTACCTGAACGTTTTCAACCAAACGTTACTGTTATTGAAGAAAGTAAAGATATTGATTCTCTTAGAGTAGAACAATTAGTTAGAAATCTTCAAACATATAAATCTACTTTATGTCAACCTAAAAAATCAAAATGCGTTGTTTTAAAAACTACTAAGGTTGAGTTAAAGTCTTCAAATGATGAAACTGATATTGATCATGAGATTATGACAATTATTGTTAAAAAATTAAAAGAATTTATTTTAAATAAAAAATCTAACCTCAAAATCTAACCTCAAGTCAAAATCTAGACATTTTGGTAACAAAAGTAAGAATGTGGTTAAGTTTGAAAAGAAAAAAGTTAAAGTTCATAACTAGAGTATACAGTGCTTTGAATGTTAAGGGTATGGGCATATTGCACAGAATTGTCCAAACAAATAGAAAAGGAAAGAAAAAGTGTTCACTTTGACGTGGGATGATGAACTTGAATCATCTGAAGATGGAAACGAATCAGAAACAGAGAATGACGAAGGTAAGTTCATTGCCTTTGCTGCTTCCACAGGATCAAGTAAGTCTAAATTGTCTAATCATGAATCTTGTACTTCTTAAAGTGATTCTGGAAAAGAAGAACCTGATTTAGGTTCTAAATCTGATGAAGTAAATGAGAAAGATCTTCAGTGGGCTTATGATAAACTTTACAAAGAAAGTTACAAAATAACGAAAGTTCTCACTAAGCTAACTTGAAGGTTAAAACTATGAAAAAAAAGAATAACAGTCTAAAGTCTAAACTAACTGAGTCTCAGAATTTGATTTCACAACTAAAAATCTTTAAAATCAAAATGACTGAGAAACTGGTTAGTTCTGACAAACAAATGAATGAACTCATTGAATCATATTATTCTCTCAAAACAAATGTTTCTAAACTTGAGTTGAAATTTCAAGACTCAATAAAGTTCAAGCCTTTATTTGAAGCTAGTGAAGCTAAATTGAAATTATTGAAAATTGACTTAGCAACTGCTAAAACCACTCTAAAGAAATTGAATGCAAGTTCTTTGAGTTTGGATGAAATCTTAAACGTGCAAAAAGTGGCGACAGACCGAACTGGTTTAGGATACATGAAAAGTATGTCTGGATTAAAGAATATAGGTAAAATCAACTTTGTAAAAGCTGTCAGTATACCTACAGGTAAGGACAAGGTTTTGAACAAACCTAAACAAATCAGGACTGAATTGCCAGAAAAACATGTTCAAAAACTTTTAACAAAATCTACTGCTTTTCAAAAGTTTGTTCCAACCTGTCATTTTTGTGGTATTCTTGGACATATTAGACCTTCTTGCAGAAAAATAAAACCATTGTCTACATATCAGCATGAAAGAAAACTAGAAAAATTACTTGATCAAATCAGATAGCTGCATCATAAAACTCTAGGCCAACTGCATCAGAAAACTCTCGGCCAACTGAGCGCTCGAGCGGCCAACTGGTAGAGAGATGAGAAATTTTACTAGCAGTCGTGCGCTCGAGTGGACAACTGGCAGATACCTTATTTTGGCCAGAAACCCAGCAGTTAAACTAAACCGTTTCCTAAAACTTGTGCTATTTGGGTCCGAGAATCTGATTTGAAATGCAATGTTGTTGTTCACACTGCTTTAAAAGCTCAAAATTCTTTATGTGGTATTTGGACAGTGGGTGTTCCCGTCATATGTCAGGAGATAAGTCATTTTTCTCGAGTATTGATCCCTACGATGGAGAACTTGTCACATTTAGGAATGGAAAGTCATCTAAGATAATTGGGAGAGGATCCATTTACTCACCAGGGTTACCTAAATTGGATAACGTCCTTCTTGTTGATGGTTAAAAAGCAAACTTACTCAACATTAGTTAGATGTGCAACACACATCATGAAGTTCATTTCACGAAAACTAAATGTCTAATTTTGGATAAAAAGAAAAAAAACTATTATTTATGGTGTTCGAACTTCTGATAACTGCTATGAAATTTTGTCTAAAACTGATCAAATATGTCATTCTGCTAAAATTGACAAAACAGAATTGTGACATCATTTTTTGGATCATATTAATTATAAGGATCTTACTAAGCTTGCAAACTATGAATTAGTCAAAGGTATTTCAAAGTTGAGCAGCAATACCAAAGTTGTGTGTGGACCATGTCAACTAGGTAAACAAATTAAAGTCTCCCACAAGAACATAAATCAGCTTGCAACTCAATATTCTCTGTAACTACTTCACATGGATCTTATGAGTCATATTAGAACAGAGAGTATATTTGATAAAAACTATATCTTTCTTATAGTGGATGACTTTTCTAGGTTTACCTGAGTGAATTTTTTGCATGAGAAATATAACACTTCTACTGTTTTTAAAACTCTCTGTCTTCGATTGAATAATGAATAGGAAGGAAAAAATCAGCATATCACAAAGATAAGATCAGATCATGGTAAGGAATTTAAGAACTCTGAATTCTCGAACTTTTGTGACGAACAGGGAATCCAACACGAGTTTTTCGCACCTAAAATACCACAATAGAATTGTGTAGTGGAACGAAAAAAAGAGTGATACAAGAGGTGGCCAGAGTGATGCTTCATAGTAAAAACTTTTCTCTCAAGTTTTGGGCTGAGCCCGTAAATACTGTCTGCTATGTTATTAATTATGTGTATTTACGACCTGGTATCAAACAGACTGCATATGAACTATGGAAAGGTAGGAAGCCAAATGTAAAATATTTTAGAACTTTTGGATGCAAATGTTACATTTTAAAAGATCGTGAATAATTAGGTAAATTTGACTCCAGAAGTGATGACAAAATATTTCTTGGCTATTCCGTTATCAGTAAAGCCTACAGAGTTTTCAATTTACGTACATTTACCATTATGAAGTCTATCAATGTTGTTGTTGATGATACAGGTACGTCCGAAGAGGCATTGACACCAGAAGCAGATCAGTTTAACTCTCAGATACTTGAAGATCCAATTCAGCCCACCTCTCCAAAACAATCAGTGGATGCATGTTCAGAAAGTACAACAACTTCTGAGGAGCGAGCAATTTTAGAACCTTCCTCACGCATAAAGTTAAATCATCCACTGGATCTGGTGATTAGAGAGGTAACAAAATCAATGATGACTCGCCGATAAATGCGTAATCAGGTAAATCAGGTAAGTCAATTGTGCTATGTTTCAATGATTGAGCCAAAAAATGTAAAAGAGACTCTAACTAACGATTGTTGGGTGAATACTATGCATGAGGAACTCAAATAATTTGTCAGGAATGATGTTTGAGAATTAGTGCCTAATCTTGAAAATGTTAATATTATTGGCACTAAGTGAATTTTTAAAAATAAGTTTGACGAACAAAGAATTATTGTGAGAAATAAGGCTAAGTTAGTAGCACAAGGGTACACACAAGTAGAAGGAATAGATTTTAACGAAACCTTTGCTCCTGTGGCTAGATTTGAATCTATTCATATTCTTCTTACTGTTGCTTATTTTTTAAATTTCAAACTGTACCAAATAGACGTGAAAAGTGCCTTCCTAAATGGCCAGCAAAAAGAAGTTGCCTATATTGAACAGCCTAAAGGTTTTCAGAATTCACACTATCCCAATCATGTTTACAAGCTCAAAAGAGCTTTGTATTGGCTGAAACAAGCTCCCCGAGCTTGGTATGAACGTCTAACTACCTTCCTAGTTAATCATAATTTCATCAAAGGAAGTGTGGAAAAGACTATTTTCGTTAAAAGGGACAAGAGCGATATTTTGGTAGCACAAATTTATATTGATGATATTATGTTTTGTTCTACATGTGAATCTCTTACCATTTCATTTTCTAAATGTATGCAAAAGAAATTTGAAATGAGTATGCTAGGTGAACTCAATTACTTTCTAGATTTACAGATTAAACAGTCTGACGATAGAATTTTCATCTCACAATCAAAATATGCCAAAAACCTAGCTAAGATATTTAAATTGAAATCTACCAAACCCATTCGAACTCCTATAAGTACATCAGTGAAATTGTCAAAAGATGAAAATGGCAAAAATATTGATCAAACCTTATTCAGAAGCATGATAGGAAGTCTCTTGTATCTCATAGCTAGTAAACCTGATATTACTTTCAGTGTAGAAATTTGTGCACGCTATCAGTCTAATCCTAAGGAATCACACCTAATTGTTGTCAAAAGAATTATCCGATATGTGAATTCCATTATTGAGTTTGGTATTTGGTTTTCTAAAGATACTAACTCAAATATTGCAAGCTTTTCTGATGCTGACTGTGCTGGATGTATAGATGACAGAAAAAGCACATCAGGAGGTTTCTTTTCCATTAGTAACAATCTGGTTTCGTGGCATAGTAAAAAATAAAATACAATCTCATTGTCTATAGTTGAGGCTGAATATATAACTGCTGGTAGCTGTTGTACTCAGTTACTGTGGATGAAACAAATGCTTTTTGATTATGGTATTGTCCAAGAGTCTGTGATTACCTACTGTGATAATACGAGTGCAACTAATATCTTGAAGAATCATGTTCAACACTCTAAGACTAAGCACATAGACATAGGTATCACTTTATTCGTCAGTTAGTCGAGAATAACATTATCATTGTTGAATACATTGACACCGAAAGACAATTGGCTGATTTGTTTACAAAACCTCTTAAAGAACTATAGTTTGAATTCTTAGGAATGCTATTGGAATTAGCATTTTGAGTTTAAAAAAATGGGTTACTTCTAATTCATTCAAGAAGTTTAATCCTGTGTGAAACATTTTAAAATACTGCCTGAAGAATCACTGTCAGAAAGCTATGCAAGAACTAGTTACTGAGAACTTTTGGAATATGTTTTCCTCGTAATGATTATGATATGGGCGGTTAAATATGCATGTGTCATGCACTGGATACTGGTTGAAAAATACTTTTTGATTGACCTCTACAGTAAAATCTCATTGTTGATGTTGATGTTTACAACCATCCCATCTGATTATCTCTCTACTGATATGCTCTCACTCTGAACTGTGTATATTATACTATACTTACAGAAATGACTACCTATACAAATCACGCCTTTTCGTTTGTTATAGTATGAAAGCTGCTGGCTATGCTACTTTTTATTTTGCTTGTGGAAATAACTACCTATCTGAATTATGCTTTTTCGTTCATGTTAGTGTGTCAGCCGCCATGTATGCAACTGTGCTTTAATACTGTTGGAAATGGCTACCTATGCGAACCTTACTTTTTTGTTTGTAGTAGTGTAAAAATTGCCAAAAATAGCATTATTTTTTTTGTTATAATAACAGTTCTTTCTGAGGGGGAGTTTTCGTACTTCTTCAATAGACATACATTGGGATTTTACTTGGTGTGACTTCAACCTGTGTGTTTTGATTATATTCCAAATGTGCCTATTGTATATTAATCACTTATATTTAATTGTTGCCCATGTGAAATTGTCTTTCAATGTTTTGAAGTGCATCTTATATAAGCTCTCATAAGTAGGGTTTTGTGACTTTATTTTTCTATGTTTCGTCATTTGAATTATTCTGTTTGTCTGAGTTACTGCGTTTTTTTTTTCTTTTGAAGATGCTAATTTCAGTTGTTTTGCTTAGGATTCACTACATTGCTTCCTTAGGTTTAACTCAGCTAGTGAACTGCTCGAGTGGTTCACTGAGCACTCGAGCGGCCTTTGCCTCTGCTCATCCACTGCTCGAACGGGGTACTGAGCGCTCGAGCGAGCTGTCGCGTCCCAGTTTAATAAAACAGAGTGCCGGTTTGTTTTTTTTCAAACCTTTCATCTTTCTCTCAAATCTCTCGGTGCATCTCTATCTTGACTTGTGTTTGATTTCATCTTCTTCCCTTACGCTTCGATTGCATTCGGATTCATCAAGTAAGTGATTCATCCCATTGCATATGCCGTGTTTTTTTTTGTTTCGTCGCTGCTCTCCTTAGGGTTTCGTTTTGGTTTATGTTTATTTGATATAATGTTTGAAACCCTAGATGCTTGCACATTAATATTTTGATGTTTTTCACTTAAATGGGATTCGGTTCAGGTTTTGATTAAACCTCTAAGGGTTTGTCGGGTCACGTTTGTTGGTTTCGTAACCCCTAGGGTTTTTTATTCCTGTTGTGTGTTTGTCCCGCATGTTTTCGTTTGGTTTTTTGGGTTGCTCACACCTTTCTGCCATCTTAAGCTGGTCTTGGTTGAGTGGGTGCTTGCGTGTTTTGTTTGTCGTCTTTCTTAAGGTTTATTGCGGCACCGCTCGAACGGGTGCTAAGCACTCAAGCGGACTTGTTCTTCTTACTTTTGCACATCACATGCTACACATATGTGTCTCAGTCTTACCTATGTGTTTATTTTCATTCTATGATATTCATCATGTGCTAAACTTGTTATTGCTATTGTTGAGGCCTTGTGATGCTTTTTATGTGATCATTGAAGCATATGCTAAGGTGATGGTTCGAGGTTTTTGGCTATCTTTACAATGAATTGATCTAATGACTTAGTAATGGTTTTGGTTTTCTATGCCTTCTAATGAGAACTCTGTGAATTGCTTTCCCTTGGATCATGTTATACTGGTCTAATTCATTTTAGTTTTGATATGTTTTACAGGAACATGCCTTCATGTACTAAGAAAATAGCTGGGCGATCTCAGACACCGTTTGATAAGAACTGGTTCGTGTCACTTGGCGCTGAAGAAAAGTTCAACCATCTTTTCGTCGATAGACCCCTTCTCCTGGAGAAGAAGGTAATTCTTTCAGATTTTGGTGACTTTGGGCTTCCACAGATGTTTGACTAACTAGGATGGACTCCCTTTCTTCAAGTTGACGGAGAAGTCTATTCTGACCTTGTTAGAGAATTTTATTCTAATATGTATGGGTTAGACACCCATTGGTTTACTTTTAAGACTTATGTAAGAGGAAATCACTTTCTCATTAACCCATCTTTTCTCATTGCCCATATAGGTTACACTAGTCAACTTGTGTCTGATTATCCACCCCTTCTCCGTCATAATAGTTCGTCTTTCTCTAATATAGCCACCACTTTGTGTGGCAAACCTCGTGAATGGGTTGGGGGCAATCTCTTTTAAACGGAACTCACCCTCACCTTTAGGCTTTTGAACATTATTGTGAGTGCCAACATCCATTCCTGTGGCCATGTATCTGACTTAAATTAGGAGAGAGGGCTAGAGCTTTATCTGATCAGTCAAGGTCGTCGTATCGACTTAGCTCGTATCATTCTGCAAGCTATGCTCAAAGTTGCCACAGCAACGAAACTGTTGCTCTCCCCTATGGGCTTTTCATCACAAATTTTCTTAAGTCTCTTCCCTCTTTTCTTATACCTTCTAGTCTACCCTCCATTTTTATCACAAAGTTTATCACTCAACGCACACACTCTCAGAGTGTTGCTCATATCTCAACCCCCTATTGCACCTTCTGACTCCACGGATGAGGATGACGATTCTAATGATCTCGCTAGTGCCTCCTCTCCACCTGCCCCTGAGGGGGAGTCTTCATAGTCTTCTATGTCTGCACATCTAGTTTCTCTTGACACTCAAGTGGACAGTCTTCAACAGCTTATGGTGTCCCGTTTTGATCAGTTGGAGCAGTTTCTTCAGGATTTGTCTTCCAGGAGACACAAATGGGGAGTGGTACTGCTTTGGCATATGGTACTGTTTTGGCATAAATTGAGGGAGTATTTTTGGCCTTGGTATGTTTGGTGTGTGACAGGTAGTATATTTCTAGTTTGAACATATTGGCACGTTTGGTTTAATGCTTATTTCTGTTGGTTACATTGATTTGTGGTGGCTTTATTTTTTTTCTCTCTAATGGCTTAAGAATTATCTTGTGGATTGCTATTTGTTTTAAAGAGATGGAAGAAGAAGTATGATGTTGTTTATTTTATTTGAAGATCTGTGTGGTCTGATCTTTGTTTAGGTTGTGAGTGTTGTGTTCACTTGGACTTGCTAATGGAGAGATTGTAAAGAAATTAATTCAAATTAATTTCTATTGTTTTTATATACTTATTTTATATGCAAACTCCAGGGTGATTACGAAGGTTAGTTGATTAGGAAGGCTAGATGATTTGGAATTCTTTGTGTTTAGGAAACCGTTTGGTTTAGCAAGCTTATTATCTTTTGGTTTAGAAAAGTTCATATTTATCTAGGATTCTAAGAGGATCTAAATAATCTCTTATGATTGGTTTTCTAATGAGGGTCTCATTTGAAGATTAAAGAGAGAGAACACACAGACCAATAGTATGTACAAACAATCAAAGCTTCGAAAGAGAGCCTCGGCTACCTGACCGCTCGAGCGCCCAACTGACCGCTCGAGCGGTGCCCAAGCATTTTTAGTGTTTCCAAATTCTGGTTGCTTGAGGTTTGAGGATCTATATATATAGATCAGTATTGATGCACGAAATTACCTCTTGACACAGAATACTACTGAGCATCAAAATTATACCAAGAGTTGATTTGTGTATTACAAACATCGAAGAATGTTCGACAGCAAAGGTTAGACGGCGTTTTAAGTTCCGACGAAATATTTGCTAGAAAAGGCTGCTACAAGGATTCGTTGCAGTAGGAATCAAGAGAAGGACAGAGAACGAGTATTCGGCATACAAGCTTATGACTAAAAGATTGAGGAGTCAATCACAAGAGTCTGTAAGTTGTATTGTAACTGTTCGTGGTTAGTTCTTGATTCATGGACTTGGTTGTCCGTGATTTTTTACCCGTTGAATTTTTTCACGTAAAAATTTATGTGTGTATGGGTTCTTCTTGTTGGGTGTGATTCGTGCTTGTGATTGATTAAAATCATTAAAAATGTTATTTTTTAAAATAAAAAAAATTCTGTTTTTTCAGATGTTTTCATAAGACGGCTATCGAAGGCTTTTCACAAATTGAGATTTGTGAAAAAAATAATAAAAGAGGTGCATGGGCCAATCAATTATGGTGATCGTATTCTTAAATTTGGAATAAAAGGAGAAGTAATGCCCTTGCTTGGGTCGGCCATAAAAAGTAATTATTCCTGAATTTGGAATAAGAAGTGTAATGCCTCTGCTTGGGTAGGGATGGCAATTTCTCCCACCTCGCCCCACCCCCGCCCCGTCTTTGTCCCGTTTTATAGGATTTTTCCCGCCATCGATAACAAACGGGGTGAGGACGGTATTTGCACTCCCTGCCCCGCCCCGATTACATAAAATAAATATTTTTTAAATATTAATATATATATATATATATATATATTATAAATATAATAAGTTCAAAATATTAAAATATTATATTTTTCTCTAGTTTTTTTTCTCATTTATTATATTTTGTATATTTAGTTATATTAATTCATCAACTATTATTTTTTATTTATTATATTATTTATAATTTTTATTAATATTACTATTTTAAATTTCAAAAATTATACTCGAAATATTCCCGTTCCCACCCCGTTTTCCGCTACTTTCTCGATATTTTTTTCCATCTCCAATCCAATCAAATAAAAAACAGAGATAAGAGAATTAATTTCTGAACCCGCCCCGCCCCGCCCCATTGCCATCTCTATACTTGGGTAAGTGATAAAGGCGGCTTCATCGCGTTCTTATAACGAATTCAAGATTCTTCTCATCGGTCAATGTAGGAAACGTGACAAACATGTCTGCCTATCTCCTACATCTTCCTCTTTTCTAATTTCTCTCACAACCATCTCTTTTCCCATTACCATTATAAAAATGGGATTTAAATATTCTCCATTTCCAAAATAAAGATTTAATGATTTGAATCGTTTATATTATAAAAATTATTAAAAATAATATTCTTAAAAAAAATTAAATTAGTTGAATATCAAAATCTAGATAATTTCATCACATTAATTCTAGAAGAATTATACAATTTTACTTTTAAAATTATACTTGTCGTTCTTTTTTCTGCAATAAAATTATTTTGACCATGTAATTATAAAATTCGTATCAACTTAATTTTTATATATGTATAAATTTTTTAGTAAATTTTATAATATAAACATATTAAATCATCAAAGTTGATTATTTAAAATATAATAAAAGAGAAATTGAGATCTCTCCATTTATTTGGGAAATGGAGAGAAGGTGGATCCAAAAAATTTGTTTAGAGGACAATTTTTTTCATAGATTCAGATGTACTATTCTTACTTAAGGTGAATTTTACATGTGGAACTCAACTCATCATATGAGAAAAATGTGCCCAGAAATGTGAATGGATTTATACACCTAGCAGAGTTGCTACCATTATAGTAGCTAAGCACTTGTTTGGTATCTCAAAAAAAAAAAAGAAGCCCTTTTTGCAACAGCAAAAAAAAAGTTTTTGAGATCCACTATTTGACCTCTTTAAAAAACTCACTAACTTTATTTTTTTTAAGTAAAAAAGTTCATACACATCATAAATATGCTTTTACTTTGTTTGAAATAAAATAACTATAATATCTTTAATTAAAAAAAATCAACTGTGCTCTAAAAAATAAGAAAAATTGGTACTATTATCTCATACACTATAAGTTAAAAACAAAAAGTAAAAATATATTAGATATTTTAGCAAAAAGTATAAAAAATACTATCATAAAAAATTAGCCCAAATATTCTAAACTTCTTAAAAGTCAAAATACGTTTTTTCTTTTTTTCTTTTTTTCTTTTTTTTTTACAAATGCTAAACTTCTTAAAAATCAAAATTTAAACATGCCAAACAAGTGCCAAGGCTTTATTAATTACTTCCATTCCACTTAAAGATAAAAACTAACATTGGACATAACAAACAAAGATATATACATATAGTTGTACTAACCATCACCTATTAGGATGGATAATAACAATAACAATTGAACTTTGAGTAATTAGAGTTTACTTATCATTATTTATTGTTCATTGGATATTAGTTAGCATTTTCTATCCATCCATCCATCCATCTATATATATATATATATATATTCTGTAACCGAAATAAGAAAAAAGTAAACATTTACACCAAAATCAGACTTCAAAACAGCTGAAAACATTGCACTAATACCGTCGCAAAAAAAACAAATTTGTAGACCCACAAGAAAGGGTTTGATAACTTTTTTTTTCCATTTTTAGGCCCTCATGTTGTATTTTTATTATTATATGAAGAAAATAAATACATCTTAAATTTTGGTTTTATAAAATTTTATTAATATAAAAAATATCTCAATCTACCATACTACAAAGCATAAAAGATTATATCTCGATGTAAAGTACGAGAACTTTTTTATACATATATATTTTTTAATTTTTTGTTTTTAATTTTAAGTAAGATGAGCATGTATAAAAATTTCATAGTGTAAATTTTTTAACACAATGGGTCTCTTTGATGGCCATACTAGGCCTATAAAATGAATTGTTAATTCAATGGATATATTAAGTCTATGTTTGGTTTAACATGGATAGACTGAATTCTTAGTTCCAAGGTGGGGTTGAAAATTAGTAATGTAGTCCATCCAGATTGAATTTACAGTGACAACATTGCCATCACTTTTTAGAGAAAAGACAGCAAACAATGCTAGGGGAAAGACTAACACAATGAATTATTTTGAATATTTTTTTACTTTTGAATATTCTTTTACATTATTATGTCAAAGAGTACAATTTGAAAATAATTTTTTTTAAAAAAAATATTTTAAGAGAGTGTAAACATGTTCTTAAAAATTGTATACTTGGTACGAATATTAAAGATAATACATAGATAAAAAACCAAAATTTAAATGGTGAGATGTTCAAAAATCAGAGCAAACATAACCTAAAATCGTATTTGGTTTTTTACATTTTACAGCCATTTTAGAAAAATATGTAAAATTCTCACCAAACAATTTAAAAATCATAAAAACAAAAATGAGCAAAATTTTAATTTTTTAACTTGTTAAAATGTTAACATTCCAAAATTTTACACCAAAAAAAAAAATCTAAACAGAACGTTAATCACATAAGCGAATGGTTGAAGCATGAAGGGAGTTAGCTCAAAGATTTTTTAATTAGATTTTGATGATTTAAATAATTTATTTTCTAAGTAAAATTGATTTAAAAGATAATATTTAATATTTTTAAAATGATAGTGTTGACACAAAATGACAAATGAGTTAACACATTTAGCTATTTGAACCGACTCCTTTATCAAATGAATTGACACTTAAGTATTCTTGGGAAAAAATATTTTGTGTCGACCCTAATTGATATTTGAGTCGATACCTTAAGGCAAAGAATACTTGATGTTCTCAAGTGAGTCGACACATTTGAGCAAATATGTCGACACCTTAACATGTTTCCCTAAGATGTTTTCAGTTACTTCAAGATGAGTCGACTAAAAAAAGACTTTTTGAGTCAACCCAAAAAAACTGAGACTTTTCACAACAAAATGAGTCAACATAATTAGAAATTTGAGTCGACACTAAAAGACTTTTCGAAACTCACTACAAGTCATTCGAAAATTTTGAATCGACACCAAAACGAAGTTGAGTCGACACAAAACAACCGTGACTTCCTACAGATTTTTTGAGTCGACACAAAATGCAACACGAGTCGACACAAAAAATCGAGTCTCCTTACAAAATTTTGAGTCAACACCAACGAGGATATGAGTTGACACAAAAAGATTCTCTTGAAAAACTGAAGTATTATTCGAGTCGACCCAAAATAGATTTGAGTCGACACCATTGTGTGGGTGAGAAGGCGCAAAAAATAGTGTCGACAACAATGAAGAAATGAGTCGACTCATTCACTTAAAGAACTAAGCCTAGAAGATTTGTTTCAACCCAAAATAGATTTGAGTCAACACCTGCAACGGAATTTTAAATGTGGCGCCAGGTTCAACGGTTGAATTTTTTGCATTTAATGGTTCTACCTACCTCTAACGGTCATTAATTATCAAGAAGTTATATAAGAAGTTACTTCTCAGACTTTTAAAGCACAGGAGTTTCAAGCCTACTGTTCTATTGCTTGAATCAAATATCAAAT
>JAULJZ010196548.1:0-20221 GCA_032270985.1 Heliamphora pulchella
TGTTCAAAATAAACAAATTTACCTTTCTATATATTTGATATTAACAATTATATGTAGTTGGTAGTGATAGTAAATAAATTATAAATAATATGTATTATTGTATTTTAAAAATGGTGAGAGTTTAAATAGAATATTCTCAGAATTTGAATAAAATATTTTCAAAATTTGTGTTTTGACTTGATATTTTAATTTTTTAATTTTTTTAGTTTTTTACTTTTTTTACTGAGCGTGCAATTTTGACTTTTGTCGTTTTTAGTCAAAAAAAAAAAAGCCAAGTTATCAATAAGGGGCCTAAATGATCATTTTATGCCTTTGGTAAGTATTTTTGTGAGAGATGAGTAAAAACTATAGTGGTATTTCAATTAGTTATAGGAGAAGGACAATATGCGAGACATAGCGATTGGTTTTCATCTTTTATTTATTTAAATTTTTTAAAATTTATTTTAATAATATTGTTATACTAAGTCTATGTTTGCCTGCTTTTAAGCCCAAAAAAGAGTTACTTGATTTGAACAATAGAAAAAAGTCAAGCTTTTTTCATGTTTTTCTTACAAAAAATCATAATTTGACACTTATTTTTTATAAAAAAATTAAAAAATTATTAAAAAAAATTAATCTAAACATAAGCTAAATGAATGTGATCATCCATTCACCGAAGTTTGGAATCCTTACTGCGTAGTGGATTAGTTTTTCATCATGGGGTGGGGGTGGCGTGGTTTGGGTTTTGTTTGTTCGGTTTTTTTTAAAAGAAATTATCTTGCATTAAATGTATTTTTTTGTTCAATATTATATTAAATTTGTAATGTATTTATATTTATTAATTTTATTTTTATAAAAAAAAAGATATGTTAGAAGGTGTTTGGCAAAGTTAATACTATTAGTTTTTAATTTTTTATTACTAATTTTAATTATAAATTATAATTTTTTTAAACACTTATAATTTTTATTACAAATTATAATTAATTTTTTTATTTCATCTATAAATTACAATTTTTACCAACTATCAATAATTTTTTTTACAAATTACAATTTATAAATTATTAATTTCAACAATTTCAAACACCACTTTACTTATTCTGCTTAATTTTTACCACCGGCCCCATCTCACCGCATCCAAATTTCAAAGGGGACATCGTATTTTTGTTGTCATAATGATTATGACAATTATTATTTATATATTTACCATTATCTATGAGAACAGATTCGACTTGTCTATTCATTCGTGGTTAAGGTTTCATTTGGCATTTTAATTTTAAATTAATTTTTTTTACTTAAAATCATTTTAAAGTCAAAAAAATAAAAATTTATTTTGTAAACTATAAGTGTAATTTTAAGCTAAAAAATAATAAGATAAAAAGATTAACTTAAAATCACTTCAAATTAATAGAAAAAAAAATTTAGTTTAAAGTTGTTATAATTTTTTTAAATTTATTTTTAAATAATTTTATATTCAATATAATCTTGTTTGATAAATTTTGATAAATAAATTTTAAAAATATAATTTTTATAAAAAATATATATTTATAATAAAAAGTTATAATATTTTTAAAAAAATATTAAAAAATTATGTAAAAATGAAAAAAAAAACTAAAAACTTTTGAATTGAAAAACAAAACTTTTTAAAATTTTAAACTTTTAAACAAAAGGATAAAAAATTAACTTTAAATCGATTAACAAACAAACTTTATAAAATAAACAAAATTTATTTATCTTGCAACAACTCAGAGACAGCTCATTTTTTTTTCAAAAAAAAAAAACAGCTCATTTCCTCACATCTATGTGTTTCTTTTTGCATCTTTTTAATTCAAGCTTGAAGAGACGTTGGGAGGACACCTTCCTCAATCGCAATTGGCCCAGCTAAAAAGTAGCCGTTCGAAACTTGAACGTTAAGCCTACCGTTAGGAGCATCTTCAAATAATTAAATCCAACACCTACTCTTTCGTACTTTCTCGTTCCAGAGTTTGAAACTTCCACATAATTAAGCCCAATCTCTGGCTCATGTACAAAACTAAGTTAACTTTTTAACTTAATTATTATAATAGTAATATTTAAATTTTATTTTTATCTTAAGTAAAAGCGTATTTAATAAATACATTTTAATAAAAAATATATTTACTAAATACACTTTAACCTCAATTTTTGTATAAATTGAAAAATAAAAAATAATAACATAAAAACGTATTTAATAAACACGCTTTTTAATTTTACATGGTTTAATACATAAAATATTTTTAGCAAACACGTTTAGCAAACACACTTTCTAATTTTACATGGTTTAATACATAAAATGTTTTTAACAAACACGTTTCAATATATAAAACGTTTTTAACAAACACGTTTTTAATTCATTTAAAATAAAATGTATTTAACAAACACGTTTTATTTGAAACCATTTAAATAAAAACGTATTTGTTAACACGTTTTTGAGTGAGAATTTGTGGATGAGTATTAGTACGTAGTTTGTTCATATTTTTAATAAGTATTGATCTTAATGTGTTAAATTTTGTTTATATTTTTTATTTAATTTTTAAATATTTTTTAATGATCGGATCCGTTTATTACGTAAACTTCAATAAGTTTGTTATTCATGTAAAAATTTAGATTGATCCGATACCTTTAACTAAATAATCAAATAATGTTCTTTTATAAATAATATAAATAAAAGTTATAATTTTTAAAAAAAACCTTTTAAACAAATGTTATGCAATTACATAGCTGCAGTTATCAAATCAATTTAATTTTTTTTATAAACAAGAAACTCGACAAGTTCTACATAATAAATAGATTTAATTATAAAAATATATTCGAAAACTAAATAAAATACTTTTCATGTAAATATGTTTTTTATTCGACTATTTACATTTTCAAAATTCATGGGTATTTCATGGGTGAGTTAGTATGTAAAGATTTCATACTTTTAACAAATTCATATCAAAAAGTTAAATTTTGTTTGTATTTTTTTATTTAATGTTTAAATATTTTTTTATGATCGAATTTGTTGATTACGTAAACTTCAATAAGTTTGTTATGCATATAAAAATATAAGTTGATCCGATACCTGTAACTAAATAATCACGTAACGTTCTTCTATAAATAATATAAATAGAAGTTATAATTTTTTAAAAAACTTTTAAACAAATATTATTCAATCACTTAGTTACAGTTATCAAATCAATCTAATTTTTTTACGAACAAGAAAATCGACAAGTTCTGCGTAATAAATGGATTTAATTATAAAAAAATATTTAAAAACTAAATAAAATAATTTTTATATAAATATATTTTTTATTGAACTTTTCTTACTAAGCGCATTCCTGTGCTTTCTGTTGTGCGCTAATTTTTAAAAGAAAAATAATTTTATCAAAAATGCTTTTAATGTAAATACATCAAAATGTTATTACTAATAACACTTTTAGTATAAACATATATATATATATTTTTTTTGTACATAACACGTGTTTGGTAAATACGTTTTTAGTGTAATATTTTATTTTAATGAATTTATAATTTAAAAAATATATTTTGTAATAAAAACGTATTTACTAAATATATTTTTACGTAAAATAAAAATTAAACTTAGTTAAATGAGCCCCCAATCTCTCCGCTCTCTCTAGAGACTTCCTATTTATTCTTTCCCAAAGTTCCCATCCTTCTATTCTCATCCATTGCTTCAAACACCCCTCTCTCTCTTTCTCTTTCTCTCTCTTTCTCTCTCTCTCTGTATATATATATATATATATATATATAGATAGATATATACACGCTGAGATATATAAAAGAGAAGGATTGTTTACTAAGAAATTGTTCTTTCTCCAAGAGAAGTAGAGAATTTCTGAGAAGAGGAAATTAAGAAAGAGAGATGGGTATGGTGGTGGTGATCTCGCTGCCATTGATTCTGTTCTCAATACTGCTTGGATTTGGGTGTTACTTTCTTGGTAGAGCCAAAGGAAGACAAGAAGTTTACAACAGAGCTCAGGTTTTTGGTGTACCCACGCCACCGCCCGGAAGCACCGGCGGCGCCGCTGCTTCCTCCTCCTCCTTTCCTTCGTCCCCTCCTACCCATTTCAAGTCACCCCCACCCAACTCCGCCTTTAATGTTTGACTTCAATCACCACCCAATAGCGGCCCTTCTCAGCTGGGGCACCACAGCAGTTTATTTGATTTGTCAGCCAGAGAAGAAGGTGATATATATATATATATGTATGTGTGTGTGTGTGTGTGAATTTTGTTGATATATGGTGTGGGATTTTGGTTGTATGTATACTCAATTTTTGTATTGCTTAATTATTGGTGTTATTCCCAATGGAGTTGGGAATTAATACCAAATTGTATGATGAGATTGTGAATTTGATGTATGGAGAAACTAAATGATTGATATAAAGTTGGAGTTTTAATATGGTGGATGATTCTTTTTTTTTATTTTCCCCCAGATGCTACTCTGGTTATATTTCTTTGACACTCCTTTGTATCATCATCATCTACATACTTAAAATTAGTTTTTAATTTTTAGTATTTTTGACTTGAGACACGAATGGCATCTCCAGTAATACTCATTATTATTTTTTTTTATATTAATGACTCTTGAATTTTACATAAAACTTGATAAGATAATTTTAGCCAAGTCTTGCTGCATGATGTAGCAAATTACATGGCAAATTTTAAAGAATGATAAGTGGCACTTCAAAATCAAAGCACTAATAGTTAATAAAAGTTATTTAAAAAACACTTATTTTTATAAGAATAATTCTTATTTAGAATAGTTATGAGAAGATATTGATGGCTATTGGTGATTATTTATGTATTTTTTTTTTATAAATATGTGTAATATATATTTATTGAAATAATTTTTTCATTCAATCAATTTAATAATGAATTCTATTTAAGAGGATGAATAATCTAACTTAAATGATAGGAGGCTCTATTTTAGATTGTTCTTCAAATTGTTAATCTAATTGTAAGTGAGTGGTAGTATTTTTTCTTGTATCTTTGTTTATCATCTTAAAGATTAATATAAAAAATGTTAGTGTTCAATTTTGTTTCTTCCCTATATTTCTTTAGTAGCATAATAAAGTCCCTTTATTATTAACATTTTATCCCTCCTAGAAAATTACTTGAAAAAGAAAACAATAGGAAAAAATCCCTGCTCTTTTGAAATCTATCTACCCCTTAATAAATAATATGATTTTATTTTTAGTTTTTTTTTATTTCATGTAGTTTTTCTCTTACTTGTACCATAAACTAATCATTTAACACTGTCATTGCATATTTGATTGGATAATATTATTTTCTAGTTATGTGATTTGAGTATATGCATAAATATCTCATTTATACATGTAGATTTTTCTTTCTTTTTTGAACTTGAAATAGGCAAAAATATGATGTGCGTACATATATATTACTAAAAGAACTTCAAATTAGTTATTTTCAAGACCAGAAACACGATAAAAACACATCAAAAGGGGAAAAAAAACAGCCTAAAAGAAACAAAAGAGTCTTTTAATCTCAACAATAGACAATATTGTCTTGCAGTAAGGGAGAAGTAAGAAAGTGTGGGCTAAGATAAAGTGTTCATTATCTAGGTATTTAAATAGTCAGTTCATAATTTAAATATAAAATGCAACTAAAAAGTATTATGGGTAATCAGTTACTATTTTAAAGATTACTTGAATAGGGTGTTAGATCCTTAGACTTTTTAAAAATAAATATATCATTATCATTTCCTGCTCTTTTGTATTGTTTTGATTTTGGAATTGGGTATTAAAAGAAAAGGGAAGAATTTTAAGTTTTAGATTTTTTAAATTGAAAAATAAAAAATTTAAATAAAGTCCAATTTGAATTTTGAATTGGGTTGGTTAATTTAAAATTTTGAAATAGATAAGAGAAAGATAAAAGACTTATATTTATTTAATATAAAAAACAGAATTAGAAATAAAGAGTGGAGAGAGGGAAAGAATGGGTAAACTAAAAAATAAAAGAGGTGTGAATATAGCGAGGTTTGAATTTTAAAATATTTTAAGTTTAAAATTTCGAATTGGGTAAGAAAAGAATAAGGGAAAAAAATCTAATTTCAAATTTATTTAAAATGAAAACTAAAACTAAAAATAAAAAGAGGAGAAAGAAAAAAAGAGGGATGAGATAAGAGATAAACAGTTTGTTTTTAAAACTATAACGTATTGAAAATTCATCACTACTAACTCTCACTATTACAATGGTCCTTATATATCACACTTGAAACATTAAAATAATTTCCATTTTGTAAAAGCGTGATAAATTTTTTCTTTAAAAAAATGAGATGTTTTATATTTTTAATCTCAGTTATCATGAGATAATGACCCCGTTTGGGTAACCTTGTTTATTTGTTTATTAGCTTATAAACTAAAAAATAAGACACGTCGTTTGGGTAGTCAAATAAGTCAAAAACTAAATAAGCAAATAAGCTCGTTTAAGAAGCAAATAAGCAAATAAACTCGTTTGGGTAGCCAAATAAGCAAATAAACTGGCTTATAAGTTAGATAAGCTCGTTTGAGTAGCCAATAAGTAAATAAGCAAATAAGTAAATAAACTTGTTTGGGTAGCTAAATGAGCAAATAAGCAAATGTAGCCAAATAAGAAGTGGCTTAAAAGTATATTTTTATATTTTTTATCTCATTTTTTGACATGACTCCGATTAAAAGTAGATTTGAGTATTTAAAATAATTGGATTACCTAGCTAGCATCCCCACGACCAGATCTCTCTCTCTCTCTCTCTCTCTCTCTCTCTCTCTCTCTCCTTCCTTTCCCTTCTCTTTTGCTTTGGAAATGCAACAAATTTTGGTCTATAGGAGCCTTATTCAGATGGTTATTGCATGTTCCATCTGCCTCAAGGTGATGCCAAATGGCCATATGTTATCAATTGTCTTCCATGCAATTTTTGCAGATGATTTAATTTGGTTTGGATTAAGCCAAAATTTTAGTATCTTGGAAAATTTTCAAAAAACAAAAAACATATTATATAACTTCATTCTAAAATCATTTGTGAAGTCAGAGTTTCGAAAAAAGAAATTCTCAAACACCAATTTTTGATGTTTAAGAGTTTAAATGGCTCTTCGGGAAAGTGAGTTTACAAATTGTGCGATGAATTTAAGAATTTATTGTTGTGAATTGAAAAGGTGTTATACACCAAATATTGTGCTACCAGTACCAATTCTCTCTAATATTAATTTTTTTGCTTAATAAATTATTTTTAACTTTTATACATCCGAAAGAAGCATTTTTGAGCAATATATATGTTATTTCAGAGATTTTTATGTAGATGATTCGTGCTTTTATGGATAATGTGGCCGAATTTGTTCTGAGTTGCCTAATATTCTCAAATAGGAATCAATCAAATCATAGTTAATGCTCAAATGCACAATTGGGTGTGTGTGTGTGTGTGGCGCGCGCCTACAATGACAAGTAGATAGGTGTATAAGGCATTTTATAAGTTATTATAAAAAAAAGTTTGAAAAACTTTATTTATTTTTCTATTAATATAGAAGACTATAGTTTGTCTTAACATTTTTGAGAAAATCTGTTAAAAGAATTTGGTATTTTTCTATAGAAAATATATTTTCATTCATTATTAAGAAAATAGGTGAGAGAGTTAGTTGTTTTTTCTATTAATATAGAAAAATATAGCTTTTCTTAATGTTCTAAGAAAATATGTTAGAAAGTTTGATTATTTCCTATTAATATGAAAATATATAGTTTTTCTTGTCATTATAAGAAAATAGATGAGCGGAGTTTGTTTTTTTTAATTTATTTATTAATATCGAAAGATATAGTTTTTCTTGTTATTTTATGAAAATAGATTAAAAGATTTTATTTTCTACTATTATAAAAAAAATATAATTTTTCATTATTATAAGAAAATAGATTAAGATTGATTGCTTATTAATATAGAAAATTATAATTTTTTTCTATTCTTATAAAAAATAGATTAAAAGGATTTATTTCTTATTAATATAGAAAAATATAGTTTTTCTTATTGTTTTAAGAAAATATATTAAAAGATTGATTATTTCCTATTGATGTAGAAAAATACAAGTTTTCTTATTATTTTAAAAAATAGATTAAAAGATTAATTATTTTCTATTATTATGAAAAAATATAAGTTTTTCTAATATTATAAGAAAATAGATTAAAAGAGTTTATTTCCTATTATTATGGAAAAATATATATTTTTCTAATATTATAAGAAAATAGGTTAAAAGGGTTTATCTCTCATTATTATAAATATATATATATTTTCTTATTGTTGTAAGAAAATAGGTTAAAAGAATTTATTTCCTATTATTATAAAAAAAAATATAGAATTTCCTAATATTATAAGAAAGCAGATTTAGGGTTTCTTTCCTATTATTATAGAAAAATATATGTTTCCTTACTGTTATAAAAAAAAAGGTTGAAAGAGTTTATCTTTTATTATTATAAAAAAACATAAGTTTTCATATTATTATAAGAAAATAAATTAAAAGAATTTATCTTTTATTATTATAGAAAAATATAAGTTTTCATATTATATAAAAATAGATTAAAAGGATTTGTTTTTTTATTAATATAGAAAAATTTAATTTTTCTTATTTTTATAAGAAAATCGATTAAAATAGTTTATTTTCTATTATTATAAAAAAAAATGCTAACTACTTAGCACTACTACCCAAAAAAATATAGGTTTTTCTAATATTATAAAAAAATAGATTAAAAGAGTTTATTTTCTATTATTATGGGAAAATATATTTTTTTATTGTTATAAGAAAGTAGGTTAAAAATGTTTATTTCTTATTATTATTATTTTAGAAAACTATAAGTTTTACTATTATTATGAAAAAATATAAGTTTTTCTATTATTATTATAAGAAAATAGATTAAAATTTTATTTTCAATTAATAAAGAAAAATTATATTTTTCTTATTATTATAAGAAAATAGATTAAAAATCTATTTTCTATTATTATGAAAAAAAACAAGTTTTAGCTTATTTAGGACTTCTGCTTTGGGTAAATAACACTTAACTTTTTCTGAGGCTCGGGTTAAATACAATTAATTTTACATATTTGAAAAAATTAAATTCTT
Source organism: Heliamphora pulchella (assembly GCA_032270985.1). Taxonomy (NCBI): domain Eukaryota; kingdom Viridiplantae; phylum Streptophyta; class Magnoliopsida; order Ericales; family Sarraceniaceae; genus Heliamphora; species Heliamphora pulchella. The sequence goes on from JAULJZ010196548.1 coordinate 9,093, forward strand.
ATTTCTTAACGTTTGATTTCGTATTATCCAATAACTCCCGTAGTTAAATTTTCGTTAGTCAACTTATGTTTGATCAACGATGCCAAAAATGAATATATTTTTTTTTCACATCTGCCCCTATAAATGTGACTTTAAAGAAGATTAATTCGCCTTTAGTTTTGCCTGCTGTGTCTCTTACGCCATGAGCTTACTCGGAAAGCTCAAGAACATCACCGTAGCCGGACCACGGCCTTGGCAAAGCTCAATAAATGCCCCAAGTCTACACTCTGAATGATCTTCGGCAAGGTTATGTCTCGTCGCTAAGTTACGCTGGTTGCGCTTCGAACGCGCTAAATTCTGTGAATTGAACGAATTGACCGGAGAGTGAATTCGATAATTGAAGTAAATTCAATTATTGAAATCGATCGGAGAGTGAATCGGAATCGAATCAAATCAACTCAACTCAAACATCGATGATTCGTTGAAATTATGTGCCTGAGACTACGGAATGTGAAGTTTTCTTAAAACATTTTGATTTGGTTTTGTTTAAGAATCGAATCAAATCAAATCAACTGGACGCAAAACTGCTGTGATTCGTTGAGATTTTGTGTTAAACCCGTGAGCTTTTTAGTGGCTGATTAGTCTCACGTTTTTACATATTTTAATTGCATTTAAATTTCACAAATTATTGATATGCCAATCACGAATATGGTTCATCTATTAGTATTTAATTTGTAAAAGAACTCTTTTAATATAAGAAAAAAATTATTGATGGATAGGAATTCTTTTATTTCTGGATCTTCTTCTCTCCTCTATAAAAGATAGAATAACCATCCCTTACAATGATCAGTTTTCCATCAATCATAATATACGATTATTCTGAAAAATTAGAGACAGAACGAAAAAGGTGAGCCAAAAATTCAAGAATTCAAGTAAGAGTTTTATTTGTTCAGATAATCAAATATCAATGGCTGCCAAATGTACGTTCTTAATATCAATTTTATTCTTGAGATGTATTAAATTCAAGATCTTGTATGATTAATATTCCCCATAATATTATTTAGAAAAGCATAGAATTTTCCAACAGTTGGTATCATAACATGATTTTTTTTTAATCAATACTTCTTAAAATTAATTTTCAGTTTCTCTACCTATGCAGAGAAAACAATAATTGAATGGGCTCTCGGTATAGACTCTCGGTGAACTTCCTGTTCAATGCATAAAAAAATAAAATGATCTCATACAGCATATAGATAAACATGCATCTATCAAATTATGTACATTTAATCTTCATAACTAAGCTTTTCTTCACTGTCGGTGTCAAAGATATATGGAACAATTGATTTCTTCCTTGGTATTTCATTGTTGACATAAGGTTAAATTTAGGGGATGCAATACTATTATTTAATGTTTGAGTTATGGTGGTTGTGAATAAAAATCATGATTACAGTAATATAAAATAAAAAAAATAAAAAAAAAAAAACAAAGGAAGAAGGATATATATATAGACCAAATTCTTTGATTCCACTACTAAGGAAGAAGGATATATCATTGATTGGATGTTTTTGTTTGATTCTACTGTGTGTGTATTGCATTGTTTATATATAGAAGAATAGTGTTTGGATTTGTATCACTAGAAAATGAGATTTTTTTTCAACGAGGTGTGGGATCTCGGTTAATCTTTTGGGTTTGTACCGTAACAATCAAGATTGGCTACCTTTTATAAAAATAAAATAATAATAATAACAATAATAATAAATAATAAATAAATGTTAATATTCGCATTACTGTCCCATATTATATGTCATTGTATGTTTTGTTAGTGATGGATAACTGAATCATCAATATATATATATATATATATATATATATATATATATATTTGTGGATATTAATATTGTTGTGAAATTTTAATTGTTTAATTTCATAAAAGAGTATGTTTTATTTTTGTACTTGTTTATATACATGCAAGTATTATTGTTATTTTTATGGTCATTGAAAGTTTTTTTTAATCACATAAAAGAATAATAGAAATTATATAAATTTATTTTGAATAAAATTATTATTAAATTAAAGAATGATAAAATAAAATAAAATAAAGAAAAAATATTATTTGTAAGTTTTATATTTATAGGATTTTTAAATTTAGTAGCTACCAAAATGACCTAAATTTATAAAACTTATAAATATAGAACTACATAAAAGTTTGTTAAAAAGGATAACATTTAATTTTATAATATTCTCAATGACAGTTATAATTAGGAGAATGGGACTAACCCAAAGGAGAGTTACATTCAAATAATTATAATTTGGGTAGGATAATATAGTTTATGTAATTTAATTAATTAGGTTTAGATACCCAAAGATAACATAACTAATTAATAAATTGTATAAATTAATTAGACCTACATAGGTGATATTCTTGCACATAATTAATGAGTGAATAATAGATATACCTAGATATCTCCCAAAGGAGGAATCAAGGTGATATCACTAGTTCATCATTATAAAATTTAAACTCAAACTGATGGATATTGGCTCAAATTTTTTAGAATGAAATGTACATGTTCGATTTACATTGAGAGTATTGATATTGACATAACATTATTTGTTGAAAAGCCTACTGAAATCACTAATGACATCACTGAAAAACAAGTATGCTATTTCAATTTCTGGGAACGATCGAACAGGCTTAGTCTAATGTTCATGAGAATGACTATAACAAATAATATCAAAACATCTCTACCATAGACTTCTAATGCACTAGAATTCTTAAAAGGTTGTAGAAGATTATTTTAGATCTGCTAATAAGTCACTTGTGGGCACATTAATGGCTGAATTAACAATAATGAAATATGATAGCAATCGAGGAGTTCATGATCATATCCTTAATATGTCTGATAAAACTGCAAAGCTTTGTACTTTAGGGATGCATATGGATGAGTTCTTCCTCGTTCAGTTTATTCTCAACTAACTTCCTGCACAATTTAGCCCATTCAAAATTCACTATAACACCAATAAGGATAAGTGGAGTTTGAATGAGCTGACTAATATGTTTGTTCAGGAAGAAGTGAGATTGAGAGGGGAAAGACATCACATGGCACTGCTGTGGCTCAAGGAGCCGTACAGAAAAGAGAAAAGTTTAAAAAATCAAAGACAAATCTGCCCAAGAAATATAATAGACCTGGGAAATGTAACAATCAGACATATGAAAGTAACAACTTTACAGTAAAGTGCAATTTTTGTGGCAAGAATGGACTTGTGAAAAAGGACTGTAGCAAGCGTAAAGCTTGGTTCGAAAAGAAAGATAATGAACTTTCTTTTGCATGTTATGAATCAAATCTTGCTGAAGTACCACCTAATATTTGGTGGATTGACTCAGGAGCCACGACTCACATTACGAATTCTTTGCAGAGATACCTTTCAACCCAGAAGCTAAAGGAAAGTGAAAGATTTTTCTATATGGGGAACCGTCTCAAAATCGATGTGATAGCTGTTGGTACCTATCACTTAATCTTAGAGATGGGTCATCAGATAGATCTAGAACAAACATTTTATATTTCTTCTACTTCTAGAAATTTGGTTTCTTTATCTAGATTAGATTGTTTTGGATATTCAGTTTTATTTGGTTGTGAAAAACTCAGTTTGATGTTCAATTCAATAAAAGTTGATTCTGATAATTTATATGATGAATTATATCAAATTACCTTGAATCATAAATTTGCACAATCTTTTATAACCATGCATTCAAATATTGGTTTAAAATGTGGCAAAGTTAATGAAAAATTCTTAATTTTGTGGCAAAAACGACTGGGGCGTATCTCTAGAAATGGAATTGAAAGATTAGTGAAGAATAGAATTTTGAAAAACTTAGACTTCAGTGATTTTGAGATATGTATGGATTGCATAAAAGGAAAACAAACCAAGCACTCCAAGAAAAGTGCCACAAGAAGTAATGAGTTTCTTGAAATAATTCATACAGATATTTGCAAAAATTATGTTCCTTCTTTTAATAGAAAAAAATATTTTATCATCTTTATTGATGATTACTCACATTATGGGTATGCGTATCTAATTCATAAAAAGTCTCAAACCGTTAACATCCTCGATGTGTACATTACTGAAGTTGAGAGACAATTAGATAGAAAAATTAAAATTATAAGGTTAGATAGAGGTGGTAAATATTTTGGCAGGTATAATGAGTTGGCCCAAAATCCCAACCGATTTGCCAAATTTTTAAAAAAGCAAGGCATCCGTGCTCAATATACAATGTCTGGTATGCCACAGCAGAATGGAGTTGTTGAGAGGCATAATCGTATACTTATGGAAATGGTTAGGAGTATGATGAGTTCATCAAATGTACCTATTTCGTTGTGGGGTGAAGCATTAAAGACTGCTATGTATGTCTTAAATAGGGTTCTTAGAAAGGCTGTCCCAACTACTCTTTTTGAGTTGTGGACTGGTAGGAAATTCAGTTTGAGACATTTACATGTTTGGGGTTGTCCAGCGGAGGTTAGAATCCATAACCCACATGAAAGAAAGTTAGACTCTAAAAAGATATCTTTATATTTTATTGGTTATCCAAACAAGTCTAAAGGGTACAAATTTTATTATCCTAATCACAGTACAGGGGTAGTTGAAACCGGTAATGCTAAATTTCTAAAGAATGGAAAAATTAGTGAGAGTGAGAAATTAAAAAAGATAAATCTCGATAAAGTAAGAATGGACATCCTAACCATCTTTTCTCATCAAGAAATTGTTACTCCTCAAATTCCTTAACATGCTGATGAGAATGGACAACATATAGGAAATGATTTACCACTCTATAAGGATATCGCCATTGAACATGTTGTAAAACCACCACAACTGGCAGTGCTGAGAAGATATGAGAGGGAAAGAAGACCTGCCATTTTCAGATGATTATGTGGTGTATTTACAGAAATCCAATTTTGATATTGAGATTAAGAAAGACCCGATTTCATTTTCACAAGCTATGAATAGTGATGATTCTGTTAAATGGATCGATACTATGAATGAAGAGCTGAAATCAATGGACTAGAATGGTGTTTGGGATCTCGTCGAATTGCCTAATAATTGTAAAAAAGTCAAGTGTAAATGGGTCTTTAAGACCAAGCATGACGCACAAGGTAATATCGAACGATTTAAAGTTAGACTAGTGGCCAAAGATTTCACTCAGAAAGAAGTGATTGACTACAAAGAGACATTCTCTCTAGTGTCAAAGAAAGACTCACTTAGAATCATCATGGCTCTTGTAGCTCAATATGACTTGGAGTTACATCAAATAGATGTGAAAATTTCCTTTCTAAATAGTAGTTTGGATGGGAAAATTTATATAGAATAACCTGAAGGATTCGCAAAGAAAGGAAAAGAACATTTAGCTTGCAAATTAAAGAAATTCATATATGGTCAGTCTTAAACAAGCTTCCAGACATTACTACTTAAGGTTTAATGATACCATTACCTCCTTCGAATTTAAAAAAAAATGCTGTTGATCAATATATATATCAAAAGGTTAGTGGGCGTAAGTTTATAATTTTAGTTCTTTATGTAGATGATATTTTACTAGTCAGTAATGATTTTAGTTTACTGCATGAAACTAAAGATTATCTTGCTAAAAGCTTTAAAATGGTCGATATGGGTGAGGCAACTTATGTTATTGGCATAGAGATCTTTAAGGATCGATCTTGAGGATTGATAGGATTGTCTCAGAAATGGTATATTGATCGAGTTTTAGAGAGATTTAATATGTAGTTTTGTTCAGCCAGTGATGCAACCATTGTAAATGGTGATAAATTGAATGAAAGTCAATGTCCAAAGAATGACATAGAAAGGAAATAGATGAATAACATTCCTTATGCATCAGCAGTGGGGAGCTTAATGTACGCTCAGACCTGTACTAGGCCAGATATTAGTTTTGTAGTTGGCATGTTGGATTGGCACCAAAGCAACCCTGGCATTGAGCATTAGAAGGTAGTGAAGAAAGTGATGAGATATCTTCAAGGAACAAAGGATTATATGCTTACTTACAAAAAATCAGATCATTTAGACGTGGTCGGGTACTCGGACTCAGATTTTGCTGGTTGTTCCGATAATAGAAAATCTACATCAGGTTTTGTTTTTCTACTGGCTGGTGGGGCAATCTCATGGAAGAGTGTGAAGTAGCCCATTATTGCTTCATCCACGATGGAGGCCGAGTTTATGGCATGCTTTGAGGCTACAAGTCATGCTTTATGGTTGCGAAATTTCATCTCTGGACTTGGTGTTGTCGACTCAATTGCTAAGCCACTAAAGATATATTGTGATAACTCCATAATAGTGTTTTTCTCTAAGAATGAAAAGTACTCTAGTGGTTCGAAATACATGGAGATAAAGTACTTGGTCGTTAGAGAAAGAGTCAAAAAATAACAAGTGTCAATCGAAACCTTAAGTAACACCCTTATGATTGCAAACCCATTAACAAAGGGATTGTCACCCAAAATTTACAAAAAAAACATGTTATTAGAATGGATCTCTTTAGTAATATGTAATAAGTATGATTAAAGTTTTTATTAGGTAGTTTCTTGTACTTGACACTATATTTTGCGCAATAAAAGTTTATTTCTACTTTTTTCTATATCCAGTTATGTGTGCACATATTCTGTTGGATGATTGATAAACAAGAAAGTCTTAACAAGACAAATAACAGGGGGCGTTTTAGGCTATGTAACTTATTTTTGTATTTTCTTATTATGAACTGGGTTAGTGATGATTATCAATGGTGTGGTACATAGAAAGAAATATGATATAGATGCTACATAACCGCTATGACTCACATTGGTGGTCTGAATTAATCATAGTATTATAGTTTCTGATTAGTATGAATCTATTGGCAAATTTTTAAAAAATTCGTGATCACGTGTCAAAGTTTTATGTAAGGATTCTAACGAGTAAAAATAAAATAATCAAATGCATATTTCAGAAAATAAAATGCACCTTGCATCACAATCGGCTTAATGGGCTAAGTGGGAGAATGTTAAACCCGTGGGCTTTTTGGTGGCCCATTAGCCTCATATTTTTACATATTTTAATTGCATTTAGATTTCACAAATTATTGATAAGCAAATCACGGATATGGTTCATCTATTAGTATTTAACTTGGGAAAAAACTCTTTTAAGATAAGAAGAAAATCGTTAATGGATATGAATTCTTCTAAGAGTTATCTTTTAAGCCATCTTCTCTCCTCTATAAAAGATAGAATAACCATTCCTTACAATGATCAGTTTTTCATCAATCATAGTATACAGTTATTCTGAAATATTAGAGACAGAGCGAAGAAGATGAGTTAAAATTTCAAGAATTCAAGTAAGGACTTTATTTGTTCAGATAATCAAATATCAATGGCTTCCAAAGGTACATTATTAATATCAATTTTATTCTTGAGATGTATTAGATTCAAGATCCTGTATGATTAATATTTCGCATAATATTATATGGAAAAACATATAATTTTTCAACATTTTGCGCCTGTGAACGTTTCTTAAAAATGTTTTATTTGATTTGATTTGATTTTGTTTGAGCAAATGCAGAATCGGAGGGTGGAAGTGCGGAGGATGATGGTGTGAGGGTTTTGCGGAGTATCACGAAAGTGAAACCTCCTACTAAGGGGAATGATTCCAATGATTGTTCGAACAAAAACCAACTATCGTCATCACTGCCACTGCTTCCGCCATCGCCGCCGCCACCACCACTTCCTTCACGATCGATCTCGTGTCATCTCCGGGCTCGAGAAATAGCCACTCTAACTGCACGCCGCACATGTTCACCTCCACCGATGACTCCACCGCCTTAGAGTCGTCCGACTGGGTGGAGAAGCTCGGAGATTTCGATAAGTTCGTGAACCATGACTTTGGCGTTTTGACCCCGACAGAGAAATCAAAGAACACCGAGTTAACAATCTTGAAGATCTTGTCTCCGACACCGGCAAGAAAAATGCGTGGACTGCACAAATGGCTTAATTTTCTTTGAATTGATTTTTTTTTTGTGCTTATTGAAATTTGAAACAATAGAATTGCAGAGCAATGATGTGAGGTTTTGTGTGGTTTAATGTAGTTTTTTCTTCATGTTACTTTTCATTTATGAACTAACATGTCTCATGCTCTGAGCTTCTTTGAGATGTTGCATTTTTAAAAAAAAAAAACCTTGGCAATGTTGGTTGCAGGAGTAATATCAAGAGCCTTACTGTATGTTAAAGATGATTTTAGGCAGTTAAGGACATTTGTTTCCTATAGGTAAAAGTACAAACCAATAAATCTCGTTTATTTGATATTCAGAAGTTAAATATGTGAATCGATGATAGGGGCAGGTATGAAAATATGTTATATTTCTTAATATATTAGGAAGTGATTATTTTATTAAAATAGTTTTATTATCTTTTATTATAATAGAAAGTGGTTTGATTTAAAAAGGTTATGTTTTCTAGTAGTTTAAAAAATAACTACTTTATTAACAAGAGCTATTATTATTTTTTACTACTTTAGAAAGTAGTTTAACTTAAAAGGTCGGATTTTTCAATAGTGTAAGAAGTAATGAGTTTATTAAAATGAAAATTCTATTTTTATTGAGAAAAATTCGACCAAATTTTACCAAATAATCGTGCGAACAGTAAATGGCTAGAGTGATCAGTGAAATGCTATTCTACGCTAAGGTTATAGCTAAAAAGATTTCATATAGTGTATTTTTTTTAATATTTTATTTTTAAATATATTTTTATAATAACAATGGTTTATTTTGTACTATTTATTAATCTTATTACTCACCTAAAAAATTACGTTAATTGAATATCTATAACTATATGATCTGATTATATTTGTTTATTACTATTTTTTATAAAATTATATTACCATTCATTTATATTTCATCAAATGTGATGTACTCACAAACCTATTAATGTCCGATTAATTTATTTTTTTTGCACAAATAATCTATTTAATAAATACTACATAATAAATAATTTTGATCATAAAAATATATAAAAAAAATGGTAAAGCTAAAACTTTAAGCGTATCATCGATCATAAAAATATAAGAGATTCAAACATTTTTCGGGAGAATATTTTGTTTAGGTGCAAAATATCAAATACTCAAACACAATTCTCTATTATGAGAAATTAAAACTACATAGATCTTTAATTTTTCCTCACTTTCCAGAAGAAAAAATATAACACAAAATGTCAGCATGCCATTGGTGTAACTAATTACTTGTTATTCCAAACGGATCCATAGAGCTATTTTATATTTGGTAAAAAATAAGAAAATTAGAACAACCATACATGCATTATATGATATGGTTTTAGATGCTCTCACATTATATTATAATATTCTCATATCGACATATATAAGTATGAGAAATAATGTCCAACATTGAGAACATTCTCAATGTCAACATTAAGAACATTCTCATTGGTCATAATATACAAATAACTGCAAAAACAAAATAAAAACAAACATTCTTACTGATAAAAAATATTGAGAATATTATCACTAGTAAAAATATTGAGAACATTCGCAGTGTCAAAAATAGAAAGAACATTATCACTAGTGTGTGCGCGCCAAAACACCCAATCTTTTCGTCAAAAAGGAACCAATTTCTTCCTCCAACTTGTGAAAACTGTTGCAAAGGGCTCAATCTTCTCACTCGACGTTCAAGAATTGATTCATCACCATCTGATACAATTTTGGAATGTGAAAAAAATGACGACAAGTCGGAAAACTAAAACGGTGGTAATCTTATAACCAAAATGTGTCGCTTGCCAAACCGAGCTCAAGAGTGCGTGAAAAATAACTTTCTAGTATATACAGTCGATGGCGTAAGATTGCGTGAAAAACGCGGGTGTCAGGCAACCCGAGCTCCCTCGCCATATCGAGGCCCCGCGACAATGGCTCCTCCTTGATGTCGAAGTCGGAGTTGGAGTTAGAGACGGATCCGACAAATTGTCTTACTGTGACATAGGTCGTCTCCAGCCTCTAGAGGTGGAGGTCTTATGCCGGAGGCGATTTTGTTAAGTTAGCTCGAGAATGAGCTCTAGAGACGTTGAAGCTGACAACAAATGAGGTTGCATAGAAAATTGGTTTGGTCATTTATTTCGGTCATTTAATTCGTGTTTGTTAGATCTAGGCAACCCAAGAGATGGGTGAATTGGGTCTTTAAAAAAAATAACAATTTAAAATTTTTTTTCAAAAACTTTTTAATATAGCAATAAAGCAAGATATGCAATTATATAAGCAGTGCAAATATTAAAAGATGAGGGATAAAGAAAAAGAACCAGATACCAGGAATTTATAGTAGTTCGCCTTTATCCTAACCTACATCTACTACTCAAGATCTCCCTTGAGTATTTTCACTATTTAGAATACTTCGCGGGCGTATTCCAAATCTTTACAAGTTTCAAGTTTTCTCTTGAGCTATCTGAATGTTTACGGACACATTCACAAGCCTACATCAGCTTCAAAAAGATCCTGTGAAAACAAGCATCTGTTTTCTTCTAATATTTCTTGAACTTTTCTGTGATGAGTTTTACTCACTCACTCAAAGGTTAAAAGGTGACTCACCCTTGATTACAATATATGAGATGCAATAAATAAAGAACGCTCACTCTCTTTACAAGATAGATTTACAATAAATGAGAAGGTAAAAAAAAAGAGAAACAAGAACAGGAGTTGCAGCAATAAATGTGAGCTTGATGATTTCTGAGATTGATTTGAGCAATGAAACAGTAAATACAAGTCTCTAACCTTCTCAAATGCTGAAAAGTAACTCCTTATATAAGTTCTCGTGAGTTCTTGACCGTTGGAGGTAGGTAGGGGCAATAAATTCCAAAAATCTAACCGTTGAGATCTGCCGCATTTTGAATTTCTGTCTTTAGGGTTGACACAAATAGCTTTGGTCTCAACACAAAGTGTCTAGGGCAGGGTTTTTCAGGTGGTTGGGTCGACACAAATCTTCTGAGGGGTCGACACAAATTCTGCACTTTACCTTCCAACGTTCTGGAGTCGACACAAATGAATCTGGTGTCGACTCGTTTGAAACTTCAGCATCTGGAGGAACAACTTTGTGTCGACTCAACTTGTCTCTGGTGTCGACACTAAATCTC
>JAULJZ010196558.1:0-20219 GCA_032270985.1 Heliamphora pulchella
ATCTAAAGTTTTTTCATTTAATTAAAATTAATTAATTAAAAAAAACTTAATTTTATTTTTCATTACAAAATATTTTAGTTAAAATTGATTTTTTAAATTAATTAAATTAACATGATAAATAAAATCAATATATATTATTCACGCAGTTAATAAAAAACTAAATGCAAGATATAATAAAAAAATCTTAATTTTATGATCCATTTAAAACTCTAAAGAGTTTCAATCTCCTGTTTAAAAATGTAAGTTACAATAATCCTTTTTTGAATAAGTTTCTTGTAACCCGATTGCATCAGGATATCTTGATCAATATTTATTATGAATTTTAAGCCAACCAGAACAGTGCTTGAAAGCCGAAACAACCTAGATTGTGTCGAAACAGTAGATTTGAGATGCTGCTGTCTAGGATTTTTTGCATAGGATCCGGCGCCTGTTTGGCCTTGAAACAGCTTACTTGGGATGGCTTTGCTTCAGTTTTGAAAACTGATGTGTGCTTTGCGAATTGTTTGCTATGGTTTGGATGCTTTTGATTGGGCGCTGCTTGTTTTTTTTTTTTTTTTCCTTTTCTTGATCTTCAAAAAAACGCAGCAGCTTGCTGCTTCAATGCCGCCCCACCTTTTTTTTTCATCTTTGAAAAACAAAAAAGGTTGCCGCAGCACTCAGGGCCTGCTTGGCACTCACTGCTGCTGTGTGTTTGGCGTTACTTACTTCGGAAACAATGCACCACTGCTGGACTAGAAATTGCTACCGTTTTTCTTTTGGCGCAACAGTGTGCCGTAGCCAGCCAAATCAAAATAGTGCCTCGTTTGGCTTTAGATTATTGCGCTGTTTTGGTTGGGAAAAACACCAAAAATAGTTTTTTCTGGAATAGGGATCTGGCGACTGCTATTGCTTTGTTTGAAGAATCACTACTGCGATCCAAAACTGCTGAAACATCACCGCAACACTGTTTTGATTTGGAAGCTTGCACTGCAGTGTTCTTCGACTTTTCTTCGACTTGTTCTCCGTTCCTCCTTTTTTTTATTTAAAAAAAATAAAACTAGAAACTGAAAAATGATAATTTTTACATTGATCCTATCCTTCCATTGAGTTCACAATCAATCTACCACGATCAACCCTCATGGTTAAAAAAAATAATTAAATTAAATCATCATCCGCGCATTCAATCAGATATGAAAATAAATTATGATCATAAAATCAGGATTTAGAACACCTGCAAAACAGAGTTAGCAACAGTTCTAAAACTATCCGGCCCCGATAATCGTAAATAAAAAACAAAACGGCTCTGATACCAATTGTTGGATGCAAAACTACCAAGATCATTGTTTTTGTAAATAATTTTCAATAAAAAATTAATTAGACGGGAAAATGCCAAAACGGGCTTCAGATAAAATTTTTGATGTCGAACGATCAAAATAAAATCCGTACAACCAAAGTTAATTTAGAAGAATACTTTTTGTCGATCGATTCTTCAACTACGATTTGATTCCGAGTTGAAACTCCTATCAGATCTTCTACCGTATTCTTTTATTCGATCCTCGAACGTAGTGTGAGCTACAAACTATCGAGAACTCGTACCGGCAGAACCCATATATCTTTCGTCTTAATTCCAAATCAATCGCTTCGCAATGAACCCTTCAGATAGAGAAATGATCCACACTAACAATTATCCATAATTATCCCTAAAAGAGGTTCGTACTGGCGGTACCGCAATTAATCTGTCCGATGAAGTGGAAGGTCTTACTGCCAACATGCAGAATTAATAACATCGCCTACAAACTGATAAAGGAGACCGCAAAATTTGTCTGTGAATAAATTTTCTCTCCCACTTAGACTTTTAAAATATTTTTTAGGGTTATAAAAATCCGTTTAATTAAAATAAATTTATTAATTTCAAAAACTACACGATCTGAAAAAATTAAACATCTTTCTATGTACACGATTCCAAATATTCCGGTTTGCCAAATCAACTTTTTGTATTTTAATGCGTAACAAATAAAATTTAATAAATGTACAGTTTTCTCTTCAGCTTTTTAGCTAAGGTAGTGATTAAAGGTATTTATTTATTTTATTTTTTGTTTCACATTTTTTGAAAAATAATAATTTATTTAGTTTAAATATTTTTTCATTTAATTAATTCAAAATTCAAAATTAATTTTCACATTTTTTCAAGATATTTGATTTTATAAAAAAATCATCTTAAACTGATATTTTGTAAAAAAATAAAATATCTAAAAAAAATTTATTTAATTAAAAAAGACTTAATTTTATTTTTCATTACAAAATATTTTAATTAAAATTAATTCTTTCAAATTAATTAAATTAACTGAAAAATATAAAATAGATATACATCATCCACGCAGTTCATATGATTATAAATACAAGTTATGTATATATCCCGATTTTATAATCAAATCGAAACTCTGATGAGTTTCAATCTCCAATTGAAGATAAGCTGTAAGAATCCCATTCCGAACCAGTCTTTTGTATCCTGATTGCATCAGGCTTCTCTGATACACTATGATATACTTATATATCACACAAGGATCAAAACATATCAGAATATTCGATCAAAATAGCCCCCAAACCAGCTCCACTGCCGAACACCAGCCACCGCCGGCGCCGCCCATGCCGCTGGCTTTAAGCGGCTTTTGCCGCCTCCTCCATGCTCTATTTTCGATGCTGTTTTTTTTTAAATAGCTCTCAAAAAATAATATATTTTTGTCAAAAAAAAAAAACAAACCAAAAACTACACAAAAAATAGTTTTGATCAGCCTCAAACAGCCGTTGTTGCTGCCCCTTGCGCCGCCGCCTCTTTAGTCCACTGTTTAAGCTTTTTTCAGTGGTGTTTTTGCTTCTATTTTTCTGGAAAAAAAATACTAATATCCGACAACATGTTATTTCAAAGAACGCCTCAAAAATAGTTCCGAAAAGTCTCAAAAAATAGCCCCGAACAGCGCCGCATGTAGCGCCGCCGTTGCCGCCTGTTTTCTCCACTATTTTAGCCCAGTTATTTAATGATTTTTGGAAGTATTTTAAGGTATGTTTACTGCTATTTTATGCCTAAAAAAATTCTTAAAAAATAGTTTCAAAAATGTCCCAAAAAATCAACAAAATTGGCACCAAACCGCCGCCGGTGGTGGGCTATTTTTGTCAATTTTCGTCGTTGTTTTTTACTTATTTTTGCTGCTAGTTTTAATGTATAAATACTACAGAAACTCACCAAAAAAATTGTTTAAAACTGTTAAAAAAATTACCGCGATTCGTGGCCCATTAAAACCCGAAACCACCGCTGGTGCCGCCACTTGTTCTTCGTGTTCTTAGATATTCAACATGTTCTTAAATATTTTAAACTAACATTTAAAAACAAATAATAGTTATTATATCGAAAACCTATGTCCCGTAGGCTCACATTCGTTCTAGAAAAATCATAATCTTGTACGATCAACCCTCGTGATTAAAAAATAATTAAATCGTCATTCAAATCATTCAATCATATATGAAAAATATGATGATCATAAAAATGGAATTAGAATGCCTGCAAAACAAAGTTTGCACAGTTCTAAAACTACCCAGCCCTGATAAATTGTAAATAAAAAATAAAACGGCTCAGATACCAATTGTTGGAAGCAAAATGGCCAAGTTCCTTGTTTTCGTAAACGATTTTCGATAAAAATAACTGGATGGGCAATTACCGAAATGGGCTCTATATAAAACTTTTAATGTCGAACGATCAAAATAAAACTCATACCACCACGGTTAATTCAGAAGAAGAATACCTTTTTGATCGATTTTTCAACTACAATTTTTGATTCCTAGTTGAAGCTCCCGTCTGACCTTCTAAAGTATTCCCTTATGTGATTCCTGAACGTAGTGTGGGTTATGATCCTTCGAAAACTCGTACTGGCAGAACCTAGTGAGCTTAAGTCTTGAAGACAAGTTATCAATTTGGTTCAACCTACCGGCATATTTATAGGGCAACGACAGGGACTTGTGGAGTAATTATGACAAAAACTTCTAGTGTAACCCAGATACCTATCCAGCGATTTTCGTAATTAAGCAAACCTCTCAGTGGTATCTGTAATTATGAAAATCTTGTAACGATTTCTACAATTTTTATATAACATTAAATTACAGTTCATGCCACTAAAAAATTGTAATTGCACTTTAAGTCATAATCTCAAAACCATCTTGTATTGGGCTCCTATTATTAAATGCTTAACTCATCTTTCCACGTTAAGATTTTTGATACCCGTGAATTAAATTTAATTACTAATAATTTAATTTAATCGGTATCTTTAAATTTCTTAAACCCTTTTACTTAACTTATTTGACCGCCGGATAATCAAATCCACAGGGTTTAGCCTGGTCAAAACTTATAAACTTCCTTAAGGGGGTATCGTCAATCCCGATTATTCGAGACATGGATTTCGGCAATAATTAATATTCACCATATAAATAATATCGCTATCCAACTCACCGGGAATATAGACCCATATAACATCGCACCCTCTAATGAATCAAAATAATGAATATTAAATATACAAAAATTAATAATTATTTTATGATTAAGAGCATAAGCACTCTCATAATAACCTTGGGGTATGAATTAATTTATATAGTCAGTATAAAATTAATTACCCCATTGTGTCATGTTCAATACACACAAAGGGTACTAGCATAGAGAGTCAGAACAATAGACGACGCTATTATCTATTCCACATAACCAAGGCAGACCTACTAAAACTCTGTGCTACAGTCGTATCGATGGTATGTCTATTTTCATCTAAACTGTTAACAAATACTAATATTCTGTAAGAACCTAAAATCTGATCTTCTGTGTGCAAGCCGTACTCTACACACCAGATTAAATACTGTATAGTATAAAGGACATCCATGCATAATATTAAAGAAATGATATTGCATACATTACCCATTAAGATTATCATAAAATAAGAAATTAATTTTATTAAAAACTAAAATTAAATACTAAAATCAAATAAATTCATGATTTTCAGTATACAACCCTAACACAGAGTGTCCCGGCACCCAATAGGAAGGACATATCCCGAGCAACAGAAGCTTGGATCAAAGTAACGAAACAACACATGCAACGACAAAGGCCTGTTATAGGTGCAATCAGTCAGGGCATAGGATGGCACAGTGCCTGCTAAGAAGTGGAGAAGACAATCAAAGGGGGCCGCTAAGGAACAACAAGAAGCCCACGCGCTCAGAACCGCACCCACAGAATGGCAAAAAGGAACAACTAGAAAAAAAAAATGGAGACAAGCTCAGTAATGTGTTATAACTGCAAAAAGTTTTAACGTAGAAAGTTTGAATGCCCACTCCCAAGGGAAATAAACTACAACAACCGTTAGCAAAGGCTGAACTACGAAGATCAAGCAAGTCGATTACAACAAGGAATGAGTGGTTTGAAAAATGTGATGCAGTCTAGCCAACAGAAGAGCGATGGATGGAGTGTTCGCCCTTCACGAGAGAGAAAGGAGTATCCGTCGATGATCAGAGATACGCTCGTATTTGCCAACTCTGGGATATAGGATAGTTTAGACTTGTTGCATTATTACGGGAAAGGGTACGCTTACACGATAAGTCTTTTAGGCTAAACGCTAGTTAACAACCCCCGCGCCGTAGGTATGTGATGTGATCTTTGAAAGTTGTGTAGTAATCGGTCTAAAATTTTAGTAAGACGAAACAACTGTTACTCAAAGTTGTTGAACATATAAACCCGATCCTATTCACACCTCAATAGAGAATGACTCGAGTGAACAAGAATACAACTTCAAGAAGAAGTAATGCAAGTAAACCATCCATAACCTTTCACACAAAGTTTCGAGGACGAAATTTATTTTAAGGGGGGCAGATTGTAAGGACCCAGTTCAAACCCTAGTATTAGCAACAGTTAAGCCATAAGATCTTAGGTTGCCAAAAGGTTAGGAACCCTTGTTCAATTAAAAATCTTAATTTGACCTGAAAAACCCTAAAAGACCTAATACTCAAGAGCCAAAACCCTAATACATAGAGAAAACTGCCAACATCCTAAATTGATTAACTATTGTGAAATATTAAATTAAAAATCAATAATTTTCACAAAAAGGGTAAAATGACCATTTTTTCATCTATTGCACAAAAGATTCTTAAAAATCTAAAATTTGACACATGGACACCTTAAATTAAAGATTTAAATTAAAATAAGAAGTAAAAGACAAAAAAAGAAAACAAAATGACAAAAAATCACCCCTAGTGGTCGGCTATACCTAGGAGTGTGTGCCAAAAAGCCATTTTTTGCATTTTAAGCTCAAATTAAGAAAAAAATATACAAATCAAGTATCATTATAACCCAAAAATATTCAAACAAGTAACATTCATAATAATATAATATTTTATGCCAACAAAAGTAAATAAATCGTTATTAAAGTTTTTGCACACATAATTAAGCTAAAAAATCACATCTTGTCAAACTAGCTTGAAGTAACTTAATTGCCTACATTTAAACAATTAATTACTGTCAAAATTTCTATAAACTATAATAATAATAATAATAATAATAATAATAATAATATTAGTAAAATAATTCATTTTAGTAAGTAAGAAGATAAAAAAGAAACATCAAATCAATTTTAAAAACACTTTCTTGGATAATATAGTACCAAAACATCACCAAATAAGCAATTAAAGTAAAAATTAAGCACATTAATCACCCAAACATCCCCCTATCCAAATTCCCACCTAATGATCTGAAAAATCTGACTTCAAATTTCTTAAAACGAACAATGCCGAGCCATGCAACCAATTAAAATCCAAAATGGTCTTACAAGCACTCATTAAACCCTACTATCTCTTCTTTATTTAAACACACCCTTAACCCCTTTCTTCCCTTCATTTTTGGTCTCTAGAGAGGAGGAAAACCATAAAAGAATTTTAGAGTGTTCAAGGGAAAAGGAAGAAGAAAGAAAAAGAAGAAAGAATGATGGTCCAAAAAGAAAAGGTCTTTGGAGACCAAGGAAACACTAAAGCCAAGTCTCCTAGCCATCCTCCACTGTTACGTCTTCAAACAAGGTAAGAAAATACTTCAAAACTCTATGGTCAAACTCACCCCAAACTTCTTTCAACTCATCTCTTAAACACAACTAAGAATAAGAATTAAACCATGAATCAAAAAGGCGTAGTGAGTAATGTGGGAGTGTTCAGTATTTTTTGTGGAATGCTAGGTGTTTGTGTGTTGCTATCTTTAAGTTTTATGATTTCTATGAGTTCTGAAGTTTTAACATATAAGTATATAACCCATGCATGCAAAGAAAATGAACCAAAACTTGACATACAAAGTGCTAGGTGGCTAGAACATAAGTAGGCTTGAGATTTGAGGTTTTTGATCTCTCTATCCTGATATTTGAAAACACATAACTAGATCTAGAAACATGATCTGAGTGTGTTCTTTATGTTCAAACCTATATTGTTATGTTATCTTTCATCTAAAATTTGTTTGAACTGATTTGAGTGGATAGAACCCGAGATATGGCCTTTCTACCTAAACATGTTATTTTTAGACTAGTCTGTATTACAGAGCTAATAAACCCATTTGAAAACGTGAACTGAGCTTAGGTTTCTTCATGAAAGTTGTAGATAACATTTTTATCTACCTACCCACCCAAAATGAGACCTAAATGTTGAGGTTTGAATGATCAAATAGCTTCTGAAACTCTCTATTTATGTTTAGTGATTTAAAGAACCTTCTCTCACACATTTTTGTGCATCCCAAAATCTCTGTTTTTAATGATCTTCTTCCAAAGTGGTCTTCTAAACAAATGTTGAGAACATTGTAATCTAGTTGTTGTCCAATAATAAGACCCAAAAGCCTATGTATAATACCCAAAATTATTTTTAAACACTCTATTAAAAACTAACTCTATTGAGTATTTGACGCCTCCTGAACACATTTTATAAATCAAGATATTTCTTCAATATTTTCTTAAGAACTATCTCGAGCACTCTTCATGATACCTATAGAGGACATTTTTAACTAGAACATATGCAAAATTAAGCTTGGTAGGACCTATTTTGATACCCCAAAACTGAGACCAACTGAGACCCTTTTTAGTAAGATTTATGTGTAATGCTAAACTAATTTCACTTGTGTGGGTTAAATCTCTTAGTTCCCTTAGGATTGAGTCTTAGTGTTCAACATAGGAGTTGTAGAGTGTTAGGAATTCTCCTAACGTCATATTCCAACTCGTTTGGAAAATCTGTGACACAATACTTCTATTTAACTTCTTGTTTATTTCTTCCACGATATGATGCATTTTTTCTTGGAAAGTATTTTTTATAGGTTTGTGGATAATGAAGTAACCTTGGATGTCACAAGATTCTGGGTACAGCAATACATTTTGAGTGCATAACTAGCATGGCAGCTCGATCGGCCTACAGACCGCTCAAGCGGTCTATCTCAGGCAATCTTTATATTTTTATTAGGGTTAGCAGCCTTTTAGGAAATATATTGTTTTAGGCAACTTTGTCTTATTAGGCGAAATAGCTATTTGTGTAAGGCTATTACTGAAAAGATTGAGGGGGAGTTTTTATGTATAAGACCTGATGATTTTATGCAATTCTAAGGCATCTAGAGATCATGATTCAAGTCATCAAAATCATCAACGCATCTAGTACTGAGAGGATTCTCAAGTGACGAAGTCCGTAGGAGAATTCTGACAGCAAGCAAGCATGGAATTGGTGCACGAGGATTCGACAAGAAGACGAGTAGAAATAGGTTGAGGATTCAATTGAGTTTGTAAAGCTTTTCTTGTAACTAATACTTTATTAGTGCTTACTTTCTAGGACTTGGTTAAGTCCCGTGATTTTTACCCTTGTTGGGGTTTTCCACGTAAAAATTCGCCTGTCTCTTTGTGTGGTGATTGTGTTATTTTGTTAGTTGTGTGTTATTTCATTGTTGTATATCAAACATTCAAATTTTTTATTCTCATATCAAAAACTAGTTTTTTCAATTGGTATCAGAGCAAGATTTTTGTTGATCCTAGTTTTGTTTAATTTGCACATATGGAGCATTTGAAAGAAGGTGCTTCCACCAATAGACCTCCTCTTCTTGACAGGGCTAATTACCCTTTCTAGAAAGTTCGAATGAGGGCTTTTCTTAAGTCTATTGATGAGAGGGTTTGGTTAGCTGTTATTGAGGGGTATGCTTACCCAACTATGACTGTTGATGAGAAAATTGTCCCTAAGCCTTCAGCTAAATGCGATAGGACTGATTTTGAGAATGCAGGGTGGAATAGTAAGGCTATGAACGCTATATTTAGCGGGGTCTCACAGGAGGAATTTCGTAGAATAAGAACTTATGACTTGGCTAAAGAAGCATGGGACATCCCGCAGGTCACTCATGAAGGAAGTAAAACAGTAAAAACCTCCAATCTTCAACGTCTTACCACAAGTTTTGAAACTCTATATGTGAAAGAAGATGAGAAGTTTGATGATTTTTATGCTAAGTTAAGTAACATTGTTAACGCTTCTTTTAATCTTTGTGAATAGATCTCTAACTCTAAGATTGTTCAAAAAATTTTGAGATCTCTTCCCAAATCTTCCAACCAAAAGTCACTGCAATAGAAGAAAGTAAAGGCATTGACTCCATTACAATTAAAAGTTTGGTTAGAAACTTGCAAACTTATGAGCTAAATTTTCAAAATCATAAAACTTTGAAAAATCTTGCTTTCACTTCAGATCAAGGGTTTGCTAGTGATCCCGATGATGAATTCAATCTTGAGATGATGGCAATGTTCATTAAAAAGTTTAAAAAATTTTAGAAAAACAAAAAGCCTAATCAGGACGACAAATCTCATAAGAGATTTGGGAATGACAAAACTAAGAATGGTCCCAAACCCTTTGACAAGAAGGGGTAAAAATCTCAAAATTCTAGTCCCCTATGTTGTGAGTGCAAAGGTTTTGGGTACATTGCTCAGGAATGTCCTAACAAGATTAAAAAAAGCAAAAAGTGTTTACTGTAACTTGGGATGATGAAAGCGAACCTGAGTTGAGTGACGGCAATGAGGACCTGTATGATGATAATAACGTTATATCTTTTGTTGCTTCTATTCACTCTAAGTCTAGTGACACTGACATAAATGAGATTATGAATGAAGGTGAGAAATAAGAGGCTAATGTTCAAATTGTTGAGGGAGAAGATAGTGACACTCTCCAAGTAGCTTGCAATAAGCTCTACAAGAAGAGTTATGTGTTAATCAAAAAATGTGCTAAGCTTGTTTTTCAACTAAAAAACTGTGAAAGTGAGAAAGAAAAACTTATGCAAGAACTTTTGATGGCTCAAGCTAAAGAAGATGACTTGAAAAATGAATTGAATATCTTGTGCATTAACTTCGAAAATTGTAAACAAGATAACGTAAGGTTTATGTTGTTGAATGATTATAAGTCTGTAAGAATGTTTGAGTTAGAATGTCATATAACTGAACTTGAGAAGGAACTGAATCATGCTAATGCTACTCTCAAACGTTGGGAAACAAAAAGAAAAAGCAGTCCCGACATTTGTGAAAGCTAAGTAGTGAACTTCACTAAAGTGATGCCAGAGGGAACAAGTACGTCAGGTGGTGTGGTAAGAAAGCCTAACTCTTCTCCTATATGTCATCATTGCGGCATATTGGGTCACATTCGTCCTTGCTATAAACTTTTACATCGCATGCCCATAACTGATAAGAATTTTGTACCCATCTGTCATTACTGTAGAGTGAAAGGTCATATTAGACTACATTATTTTAAATTGCATGACATGTCTTGCTTGAGCTATCTTGTCCAGTTTGATTGACCGTCTCTATCTAAGGCTCCTAGAATACATTCGATAGTCTGTTCCTATGAAAACTAGGAAAGTCTGGATACAGTCTAATGATCTAAAAGCCTATGTGGTTCAGACTGCTATGAGAACGCAAAGTTCACACATGTGGTATCTTAACAGTGGATGCTCTCGACATATGTCAGGGGACAGGTCTTTGTTTGCTACTTTAGAGTCCTATAATGGTGGGATGGTGAGCTTTGGGGACAAGAATTCCACTAAAATCATAGGAAAAGGTACGATTTCTTCCCCTAGACTTCCCAAATTGGAAAATGTTCTTCTGGTTGATGGTTTAAAGGCAAATATTTTGAGCATTAATCAGATGTGTGATACTCATCGTGAGGTGCATTTTTTAAAAAATAACTGTATTATTTTAGATAAGAAAGGTAAAACAGTCATGCGTAGTGTTAGAAAATCTTATAATTGTTATGGCATTATTCCCTTAAATGCTAAAACTTGTAATTCTGTCAAAATCAATGACGCGAAATTGTGGCATCGGAGACTTGGACACGTTAATTACAAGGAGTTATCTAAGATTGCCAATAAAGAGTTGATCAGAGGAATTCCAAAGTTGGGTAGCCAACTAAATTATGTCTGCGGTGCTTGTCAGATAGGTAAATAGACCAGAGTTTCTCATAAGAAGATTGATACCTTAGGCATCAAAGATCCTCTGGAGCTAATTCAAATGGACTTGATGGGACCAACGAGAACAGAAAGCTTCGGAAAGAAAAAATACATTTTTGTGGCCGTGGATGATTTCTCTCGTTTTACTTTGGTTAATTTGCTGAGAGAGAAGTCTGAAACTTTTTATGTTTTCAAAACTCTTGTTCTTAAGCTTCAAAATGAAAAACCCAAGTCTTATAACTCTATTATCTGCATTCGGTCTGATCATGGTAAGGAGTTTAAAAACTCCGACTTTACTTCTTTATGTGAAGAGTTGGGTATACGTCATGAGTTCTCTGCTCGAAAACTCCTTAGAAAAATAGGGTAGCTGAAAGAAAAAATTGAGTTATTCAAGAAATAGCTCATGTTATGCTGCATGACAAGAATCTGCCACAATATTTTTAGGCAGAAGCTATAAATACTGCATGTTACACCATTAACCGTGTCAACCTGAGACCAGGGACTCTTCACACTCCCTATGAGCTTTAGAAAGGTACAAAATCGACTGTCAAGTACTTTCGTACTTTTGGTAGTAAATGCTACATTTTTTGGGATAAGGAACAGCTGGGTAAATTTGACTCCCATAGTGACGACGGGATCTTCTTAGGGTACTCCACAAATAGTCGAGCTTATTGAGTCTTTAACAATAGAACATCTACTATTATGGAATCTATAAATGTTATTATTGATGATGAACCTACTCTTACACCTACTGACACTGATGTACCTATTTCAGGCAAACTCATTGAAGAACTGGAAGCCAAAAAACCTGAATGCGAGCCTAACCTAGAAGGAAGTGAAGAACTTGCCGAGATAAATCTCAGTAACGTGAAACAGGGTTCTCAGCCACAAGAATCTGAACCCAGCGGTTCTCAAAAGAAATGACTTGAACCATCAGCAAGGGTGAAGCTCAACCATCACATAGGTCAAGTTCTTGGAGACGTCACAAATAGGATGCGAACTCGATGTCAAATACGGGATGAGGTAACATTTTTGTGTTATGTGTCTTTAATCGAGCCAAAAAATGTCAGTGATGCCCTTCTTGATGAATGTTAAACTAATGCCATGCATGAGGAGCTAGAACAATTTGCTAGGAACAATGTGTGAAAACTAGTCCCTCGGCCCTCTAACAAAAATATCATTGGAACCAAATGGATATTCAAAAATAAAACTAATGAATTTGGAGAAGTGGTTAGAAATAAGGCTAGACTTATAGCACAAGGTTACACTTAGGTTGAGGGAATTGATTTAGATGAAATGTTTGCCCCCGTTGCACGTCTTGAATTCATCAGAATTCTATTTACTATTGCCTGTAAACTTCATATCAAACTGTTTCAAATGGATGTCAATAGTGCATTCCTGAATGGTGATCTTAAAGAAGAAGTATATATTGAGCAACCAAAAGGGTTTGTTGACCTGTCTTTACCAGATCAAGCTCTGAAACTTACGAAAGCTCTTTACAGGCTAAAATAGGCTCCTAGAGCTTGGTATGATAGGTTGACCTCGTTTCTACTAGAGAAAGAATTTTCTAGAGGTGGCATCGACAGAACTTTGTTCATCTATACTCAAAAGCATGGCATTTTTGTACCTCAAATCTATGTCGATGACATAGTTTTCGGGTCTACTGATAACTTATAAGTGAAAGAATTTTCAACAGAAATGAGCAATGAATTTGAAATGTGCCTAATGGGTGAATTGAACTACTTCTTAGGTCTTCAATTGAAACAATCTGAATCTAGCATGTTTATTTCTCAATCCAAGTATGCTAGGAATCATGTCAAGAAATTTGGTTTAGAAAACTCGAAGCATGCTCGAACCCCAATGAGCGTCACCACTAAGCTGTCCAAAGATGAGTTTGGCAAACCTATTGACCAGACCATGTATCGGAGTATGATTGGTAGTCTATTATATTTAACAGTGAGTTGCCCTGACATTGCTTTCAGTGTTCGGGTGTGTGCTAGATATCAGACATGTCCCAAAGAGTCTCATCTTCAAGCTGTTAAATGTATTATCAAATATGTGAGTGGGACTTCTGGGTATGGAATTTGGTTTACCTATGATACGAGAGCTGACATCGTAGGTTTTTCTGATGCTGATTGGGCTAGGAGTGTCGATGATAGAAAAACCACCTCCGATGGGGGTTTTTACATAAGAAACAATCTTGTCTCCTGGCACAGTAAAAAGCAAAATGCCATCTCTCTTTCTACGGTTGAAGCCAAATACATAGCAGCTAACAGTGGCTGCACTCAACTTCTATGGATGAAACAGATGTTGTCTGTTTATGGTTTTGAACAGGGTCCTATTGTGTTGTATTGTGACAACACTAGTGCAATAAACATATCTAAGAATCCTATTCAACATTTTCGAACTAGATACATTGATATTCGTCACCACTTTATTCAGGATCTTGTTAAGGATGACACAATTGTTCTTGAGCACATAGATACTGAGTTTCAGCGAGCAGACATTCTGGCCAAACCCCTTGCCCATTTTCGATTTGAGTTTCTCAGGAAGACTCTTGGAGTCTGCCTAGTTGAGTAATTTCTTTCTTTATAAAAAAAGGGGTTCTGAGAACCTAGTGTTAAGTGTTAAGTACCATTTTGTATACCTATGTATCTGTATGTGTGTATCTTGATTTCATTCCTGGAGGCTTGCTGATTTCTGTGTTGGTGTTGGTCCTGGTCCAATCATATAGCTTTTGAAATACATTTTGACCCAATTCTATTTTGTACACACCTGTTTGAATATGGTAATCAGGTTTGCCATATATTAGAATTAAATGGTTTTTAAGTTCTTACTCGGTAACAGCTTACCTAGATTGCATGAAATAACCTATGTTGATGATTCTTATGTTCTCAAAAAATTAATTTTTCTCTGATCTGGGAATCATTTTTCTTGTTGATTGAGGAAATGGCTACCTATGCGGACCATGTCTTTTCATACGTATTAGTGTGTAATCGCCTCGGTATTTGTGCAAATATCTATTTTTATCTGAGAAAATGGCTATTTATGAGAACCTTGCATTTTTCATTCGTATTAGTGTGAAAGCCGCCTTTGCCTACAAAACCTCTTGATATGGTTGGTTCTAGAAATAGCTACCTAAGCAAGTCTTGCTTTCTCGTTTGACTTAGTGTGGCAACCGCCAGAAGAACTACCTTCAACCTTGTTTTATTTTCTTTTTGCCTGGATTAAGGGGGAGTTTATCTAACGAGCATGTTTGAGTTGAAAATGGGATCAATTTGTGTGATTCTTGGCTATCTGAAATGTTTAAATAACCTGTATCGTTTGTCTCTTTATGTGATAAAACTTGGTACACTTGTTCAAATCAAATCACACACTCACATACTATCATAGAATTCATTCTAAATATATTTCATCTCTTATATGAGTATGCCATAACTTCATTGAGTGCTAGCATTGTCTCTGCATTTGTAAGTTCTCATAGCATACATACATACTGGGCTACGTTTGGGTACTTCTTACTTAATACAAGAGTTTTTTTCTTTCCTCGCCAAAAAGAGTTTCTTTTCTTTTCTCTTGTTTTGTTTCTTTTTGTTTCAGTGTTTTTGTTTCTCAGTGGGTCACCACTCGCTACACCACTCGAGCGGCATCTCGAGCAGTCTTTTGGTCTTCTCGATTCTTCTGCTCATTGTAATTTTTACCGAACCTTATTTTTCACCGCCCGATTGACCGCTCGAGCAGTCTATCAAGCAGTCTTATCACCCTCTCGATTTCTCATTTTGTTTTTTTGTCTTCTCTGACTGTGATGGTACATCGCTCGAGCGGTCTAACGGCCGATCGAGCGGTCTTTCGCGCTCTTCAGCTTCTTCAAATATTTCTCACAGGCTTGGGGCTTATGTTTTTCTTGGTATCCTCTCTCTCCTCTCGGCGACTCTTCCTCAAAGCTAGCATCTTTTGCGCGCAGGCCGCTTGTGATCTTTCCTATCTTGTAAGTTTCCTCTTCTTTTCTTCTTTTCTCGTTTATTCCTTGTTTTTTATGTTTAGGGTTAGTTTTTTTTGTGTTGTTTGTTTCTCTCTCTATATATGTATTATCTGTTTCCTTATATAACTCTCAATTTTTTCTTCGTCTGTTTGTTGTTTTTTTTTTGGTTTTTCCTTTTATTTTTCTTTGTTCTTTTCATCCCTATTCTTGTTGGTGTTCCCTGTTCATTTTCGCTCTATGCGTTTGTTTGGGGTGTTGTTTCTTGAACCTCTTGCATTTAGTTCTAGTTCTTTAGACCTACGCACCATGCCTCCCAAGTATAGAGTCAAATCCACAGCCCCCGGGAATATATCTGAACTCTTACATCATTTTTGGTCTAAAGCTTCTCTCAAATCCGTTCTAGACAACTTATGAATTTGGTTCATCCTAGTCGCATATTTATAAGGCTACAGTAGGGACCTGTGAAGTAATTATGACATAGACTTCTAGTGTAACCTATATACCCATCTAGCGGTTTTCGTAAAAATGCAAACATCTCAGCAGTTTTTGTAATTATGAAAACCTTATAACAGTTTCTGCAATTTTCATAAAACACTAAATTACAGTTCACACCACTAAAGAATTGTAAATACTCTTAGCCATAATCTCAAGACCAATTTGCATTGAGCTCATGTTATTAAATGTTAAACTCATCTCCTCACGTTAAGATTCTCGATACCTGCCAATTAAATTTAATTACTAATAATATAATTTAATCGACATTTTTAAAATTCCTTAAACCCTTTCCTTAACTTATTTGATCACCGGATAATCAAATTCACCTATAAGGTTTGGCCCGATCAAAACTTCTCAGGACTATAGACCAATAAAAGATTGCACCCTCTAATGAATCAAAACAATGAATATTAAATATACGCAAATAATAATTATTTCAGAATTAAGAGTATAAGCACTCATAATAACCTTGGGGTGTGAATTAATTTATATAGTCAGGATAAAATTAATTACCCCAATGTGGGCCTATTCAATACACACAAAGCGTACTAACACAGCGAGTCAGAACAATAGACGACGCTATTATTTGTTCCCCGTAATCAAGATAGGCCTACTAAAATTCTGTACTACAGCCATGCTGATGATTTGTCCATTTCATCTAAATTGTGAACCAAACTTATATTTTGCAAAAACTTATAATCTGGTCTTCTATGTGCAAGCTGTACTCTACACACCAGATTAAATACTATACAGAATAAAGGACAACCATACATAACAGTAAAAAATAATATTACATACATTGCTCATTAAGATTCTCATAAAATTATAAATTATTTTATTAAAACAAAATTAAATACTAAAACTAAATAAAATTCATGATTTTTAGTATACAACCCGGATAATCTTCCACTTATACTCAAAATTATACTGCCATACATCTGACTCACATGCCTTCTACATGACTATCGAAAGTCTTAGCCGGTAGGCTTGTTATAAAAAGATCTGCAAGGTTGTCTCCTAATGCAATCTTGCTCACAGCAACATCACCCCTTTGTACAATTTCTCATATCAGGTGATACTTACGCTCAATGTGCTTTCCTTTTTGTGGACTCTTGACTCTTTCAAGTTTGCAACCGCTCTGCTATTGTCACAATAAAGTGTAATAGCCGACTAAACTAAAGGCACCACATCTAGATCCAATAGGAAGTTCCTAAGCCAAACTGCCTCCTTGGCTGCTTCAAAAGTTGCCACGTACTCGGCCTCCAATGGTGGAATCAGTAATGCAAGAATACTTGATATTCCTCCAACTTATAGCTTCAGACTTACGAGAATCTTTGTCTGACTAGAAATTTGAGTTTGTATACCCTAAAGGTACTAGACTGTCTGCCTAATAAACCAACATATAATCCTTTGTCCTTTTCAAGTACTTGATTATATCCTTTATTACAGTCTAATGCTCCTGCCCTGGGTTAGACTAATATCTGCTAACCATGCCAACAGCAAAGCAGATGTCGGGTCTAGTACAAAGCATAATATACATTTGGCTTTCTACTGCCAAAGTATAAGGAACCGCCTTCATCTTCTCTATCTCATCAGGTGTCTTAGGACACTAATCCTTAGATAGAGTGATTCCATGCTTGAAAGGGAGAAACCCTTTCTTAGAATCATGTATGCTAAAACGAGCAAGGATATCATCGATATACTTTGGTTGTGATAAGCCCAACATCATTTGTTTTCGATCTCGCAAAAGCTTGATCCCAAGGATGTGACTGGCTTCTCCCAAGTCCTTCATATCAAATTGTCCAGATAACCATACTTTTACCGAAGATAACACCACCACATCATTTTTTATAAGCAAGATATCGTCTACATAAAGTACTAGAAAGACTACCACACTTCCATCATGCTTCTTATACACACAGGACTCATCTGGACTCTTATCAAAACTATAAGACTTTATGGTTTGATCAAATTGAGTCTTTCAAGTCTTCAATGCCTACTTGAGTCCATAAATAGATCTCTTAAGCTTGCACAACATGTACTCTTGGCCCTTTGCTATGAAACCATCTGGTTGTACTATATAGATACACTCATCAAAACTTCGATTAAAAGAAGATGTCTTGATATCTATTTGCCTAATTTCGTAATCGAAATGAGCTGCAATGGATAAGAGAATCTAGATAGACTTAAGCATGGCTACCGGCGAAAAGGTTTCCTCATAATCGATCCCTTCTTTTTTAGTGAACCCTTTTGCAATAAACATAACTTTGAAGGTTTCAACCTTCCCTTCTGCACATCTTTTCCTCTTGTAGATCCACTTACATCCGATGGGTTTTATCCCTTCAAGTGGTTCTACAAGTTCTGAGACTTGATTAGAATTCATAGATTCCCTATCAGAATTCATAGCCTTTTTTCAAATATCTGCATCTTTGTCCTAAAGTACTTCATTGTAGTTACAGGATTCGATATGTAGTTCTGTTAGGATCTTGTCAAAAGACTCTTCCAAGAACATATACAGATCAGGTT
This sequence comes from Heliamphora pulchella, assembly GCA_032270985.1. Classification (NCBI taxonomy): domain Eukaryota; kingdom Viridiplantae; phylum Streptophyta; class Magnoliopsida; order Ericales; family Sarraceniaceae; genus Heliamphora; species Heliamphora pulchella. Next base: position 18,486 of record JAULJZ010196558.1, read on the forward strand.
GATGAACAACCCTCCTACTACGACGAGGCACTACCTACGTCTGTGTACTAGCAGTAACTCGCTGTGCAGAATTTGAACCTGTGCACCATTACCCCCATGCTATTCAGGCATGCTAATGGTATCGCCCCAATCATGATCTGCACCTATCCCAATAATCCTCCCACTACGACGAGGCAATGGGATATCAGTGACTTGTGGTTCCTCTTCTGTTCTACTGGTATTTTCTCTCAATTCTTCCAGAATAATTTTACTTTTGGGCCTGTGATCCATAATATAATCATCTACTAAGAATCGAGCATTGGTGCTAACAATGACCTTCTGATCCTTAGGATTATAAAATAAACCACCCTTCATTCCCTTGGGATATCCAACAAAGAAACATACTTCTATCCTCGGTTCCAACTTGTCCATGTTTCCTTTCAACACATGTACTAGACACCCCTAAATCCGAATATGTCTTACACTGGGCTTGCATCTAGTCCACAATTCTATGGGAGTAGAAGGTACTGACTTAGAAGGTACTAAGTTCAGAATATGAGCTGCGATTTCTAATGCAAGTTCCGAAAATGAATTGGGTAATCCTGAATAACTCATCATTAACCTTACCATCTCCATAAGAGTCATATTCCTTCTTTCTACTACACCATTCTACTGCGGAGTGTCTGGTGCAGTCAACTGAAATATAATCCCTTCTGAAAACAAGTAGTCCCTAAACTCTCCAAAGAGGTACTCCCCACCATGGTTGAATCGTAGTGATTTGATACTTTTATCAAGACACTTTTCCGCATCCGCCTTAAATTCTTTGAATTTCTCAAAGCATTCAAACTTACGGTGCATTAGGTAAATGTATCCATTCCTTGAGTAATCGTCAATAAAACTAACGAAGTACTCAAAGCCACCTTTTACCCAGATAGTCATAGGACCACACACATCAGAGTGAATCAGTTCTAACAGTTCTTTAGCTCTATAGCCTTTGGCCGAGAATGGCCTCTTGGTCATCTTACCCTCTAAGTAGAACTCACAGACTGAAAATGCCTCCACTTTTAATGAACCCAAAGGTCCATCTTTTACCAATCTATTTATGCTTTTTAGATTAATATAACCCAAGCGTAAGTGCCAAAGAAAAGTTTGGTTCATTAAATAAGAAAACTCTCTTATATGATAAATTAGAGTTGTTATTCAATTCAGTTAGTTGCAGTGTAGGATATATAGGAGATATAACATACAGATTATCCACCAATGTACCAAAACAAATAAAATGTTTATTTTTCTTAATAACCACAGAGTCATTAAAATGAACAGAATACTTGTACTTTATTAAATTAGAAATAAAAATTAAATTTCTTCTAATTGAAGGTATATAAAGACAATCTTTCAAAATTAAAATCATATCTCTACTAAAGGTGAGAGTGGCATCTCCTACTACAACTGCTGCCACCCTAGTATTATTACCCATATGTAAGTATATTTTTTCATCACTGAGCTGCCTGATTTTCTAGAATCCCTGTAAAGAATTGCTGACATGATTAGTGGCTCCTATATCTACACACCATGTACTAGTAGATAACACCACTTATAGACACCCCAATTTAACCCCGCCTAATCTTAGGCAATCCGATGATAAAAACAGGAGGAATAGTGCCTCAGTACGATCCTTGGGAGTTGATCCAAGCTCGGTATTTGAACCCAGTCATCAAAAACCTTCAAAATCTCTGAAACCAATGAAATTGTACC
>JAULJZ010196568.1:0-20218 GCA_032270985.1 Heliamphora pulchella
CATGCTAAACAAACTCGACGAGTTCTACGTAATGAACGGATTGGATCATAAAAATTTGTTCGAAAATGTAACGGTTGAGTGCAATTGGGTGCAATTGATGTTAAAAATTAAATTTCAGGGGAGGCTAGTGTAATTTCAAAGACCAAAAGAGAGGTCCATTTAATAAGTTTAAATCTCAGGAGAGGTAAGTGTAATTATCCCTAACAAGAACTCTCACTTTTTACAAAAACTCTTTCTATCTCTGGCATTAAATCGATCTGTCTCTCTACACTCTATATTCTCTTTTTTGAGCCTTTCTTATGTTTTCTACCACTCTTATGATACATTTAATTTATACTAGTAGAAAGTTTTTAATTGTGGTAGAAGAATAAATCTTAATAGAAAAGTAGCAATTTAAATTATTTTTGCCTACCAATACTAACAATAAAAGAAACTAAAAAATTAGCAACATAACTAGAAAAATATTAACGTGCCAAAACAGGCAGAACTAAAATAAAACTAGATTAACACACTGTTCCGTGGAGTCCGAACCCTTGTTCGAACGAAAATATCCTAAAATCCGAAACACAAAACCAACATTATTTCATAACCATTGATCACGAAATGAAAAAATTTTAAGACTGCCTACAAGTTTTTTTTTTTAACTTTATGGAAATGCTAAAATATTTTATGTTGTTTCTTTTTTTACTTTAAAAATGAATTACTACGTTTTATAACTTCTGCAAAATGGCGATTAGATCGGGAAGAAATGCTAAATTCCTATATAAGTTTTTTAACTTCTCAAGTCATTACTGTTGAAGAAAATAAGTCTTCATCAATCCCATTTATTGAAGCAGGTGGAAATTAGATTTCAGGTGGAAATGAAAAACAGCAAAAATAAATTACTTAATTCATTTTGATTTTTATGGGTACCAGGAAAAAAAATAAAACTGGAAAGATTTTTATTCATTTTTTTATTTTTTCCTAAGCTCAAGCCAACTAAAGTAACTAAAATATAATCAATTGTGCACACAAATTGTAGAAACTCTTATTTATTTGCATACTCATAAGTTTCTTTTATCTGTATTGACTCTAGATTGCATACAATTAAGCTGATGTTTCTTCTGATCGGAGAATATAGTGAAAAAACTTTATGCTGGAACCGAAATAATTGATCAAATGAATACCAAACTGTTGTTAGGATTTCAGAGCTATTTTGCCTGTGTTTGGATTAGTTTTTTTTGTAAACTTTTTGATTTTTTGATTTTTTTTAATAAAAAAATGAATGTAAAAATATATTAAAAAAAGTTAACTGAGACCAAATAAGTGGGTTTGGTTAGAGATTTTTAAGTAAAAAGGGTTAAAAAAAACTAGTTCAAACATAGGCTTGTTAAAGACATTTTAATACTTTACTGCCAAGTAATAAATGTCCAATTAAAAAGAATTATTTGTAGATGAATTCTACTTTTAGAAATATTTTTGAATTGAGTATCATTCTTAAATTCACATTTCTTTTAAGTATTTTTTTAAAAATTCATATATATTTTTTTTTTGTAGGTTCTTATTACCCCTATTTATTAATTTTCAAGTTCCGTCAAACAAAAGGTAATGATCACCGCAATTTCTTCTGGATTTCTTTTTTTTCTTCTTCTCCTCCTCTACTTTCTGAACTTCAGCACCTCAGATCCACTTTCTTTTTTCTGCCAAAGCACCACTACTTACTCCCCAGACAGCACTCACAGTTCCAACCTCCACAGCCTCTTCTCCGTTCTTTCCTCCAACGCCACCACCAACGGCTTCTACAACTTCACCGCCGGCACCGCAACTCCGCCAACGATCTAACACAAACTCAACAGAGGCTGATTCGATGCGTTAATGGAAGAAGATGAAGATAAAGATGAAAATGAAACCCATCTGATCAGAACATCTTCAACTTCTCCTAAATTCACAATCTCACTCGGTCGGCAGTGGCGGGTTAGGTCGGGAATCTTTATGTTAAACATATTGGAACGAGAATATTATTATTTTGTTGGCACTAATGAGAAGCCATTGAGTAGTATGAGCAATTGAGTAGGAGGAGTAAAGTGAGAATTTTATTTGGCAATAAGATTATATTGAAAACAAAATTTAAAATAAAATCTATGTATAAATAACTTATAAAAATAGAACTCCGTAAAAAGTTCCCAATTAAAAAGGATTAATATAAAATAATATTAAATGCAGTTTTTAACTGAAAGAAAATACACTGAATGTGGTGCACTAACAAGTAACAATTATTTTTTATCAAAAATTTTAAATTATAATTTTTATTTTATATATATTTATTTATTTTTTTATAAAATTTATATTTTTTGAATTTATTCGTCAAAGTTTATCAAATAATATAGATATTTAATATGAAAATATGTAAAACAAAAATATGTAAAAACAAAGGTAAATTTTTGAAGAATAAAACTGTGTTAGGTTTAAAAAAAAACTCAATAAATTAACTTATTAATTTAAAAAGTAATAAATCAACTCCATGTTTTACCAATAAATCTTATAAACCACTTTATTAAATGAGTCGCTCAACAAACTTTATTTTTTTAAACTTAAAGTGAAAAAATTAAAAAACAAGGCCAACTTATAACCCAATCATTTAAAAAAAAAACAAGGTCAACTTAAATATTTCTCTTCCAATTCTTATTCAAAGCCTTATTTTCCTTCTACTTTCTTTAATCTTTTTCTTTTTTTTTAAAAAAAAAAAGCCAAACAAAAAAATATAATTACACATGCTATAACTTCTGAGTGTCGAGTTTTGGGGCGTTTTTAATTTCAAAATTATACATTTTATAGTTATTGTTGATTATTTCTCTTACTCGTAAATATAGGCAGGTTGTGGCAAATCACATATATCGTTACGTTTTTTTTTTGTGTGTTCTTGAATATGTGTTTCTGTTTATATTCGAAAATTGATATTTAAATCCCAATAAGACTGAATGTGCTCTTCACTTTTATCAATGAGTTCTATATAATTCTTACTTTTCATCCCAACCTCAGCAAATACAGGATAGAAATTTTATATATATGCAAGTATTTTATTAATACCTTAGTTCTTGAAGCTCAAAGAGAGGCTTAATGGTTCATCTCTTTTCCATGAGATGAAAATGTGAGCAATTTGTCTCTTATTTTCTTTTCCAATTCTAAACCCTTTCATTTTGAGCTTTAATTCTTAAAATAGTCTACAACTCGTGTAAACCACATATGTGAGCAGTGGGGTCTTGTAATATTGAAACAATGACCATAGGGGATGTGCATGCATGTCCCTGGTGTTCAATTAGGAGTTTTCAACATGATTTTCATGAATTGTGTAATTTTCTTTTCGGGTCTAATCTCAGAGTTTTTATTTAAAAATTTTACTGTAATTTAGTATGAATGTACTTTGCCCGCATGATTTTTTGTAGAGAAAAATATCATGATCTTGATATTTTTAAAATTCTAAATTCGAAATGGCTTAAACACTGTTTAGAATAGCCAAGTTTAAAATATAGCATTTCTTTTAGAAAATGATTGTTTGAATGAAACCTGTAAAAAAAAAGTTAAATTTTTATCTTATTTTTCTAACTCCATTAGAATCACTCAAAATTTCAAACTACACTCCTAATTGTGGTATTTTTTTTAAGTGTGCCAGATTTTGACACTCAATAGTTAAAAATTATTTTTTTCCAAAAATAGTAAATATATTTTAGCAAGAGCAAGTGCTAGAGCTTCCTAACATCCATTTTTACTCCCAATAGTGCGTTTCTTGTAGAAAACGAATGTTTGAATGAAATTGGAAGAAAAAGTTAAATTTTTATCTTTTTTTTTTTCAAATCTTATTGGAATCACTCAAAATTCCAAAGTACAATCTAGGTTGTGGTATTTGTTTTGAAGTGTGCCAGATCTAGACACTCTGTAGTTAAAATTATTTTTTCCAAAAATAATAAGTATTTTTAACAAGACCAAGTACGAGAGCTCCTTAACATCCATTTTTACTCCTACTAAAATATGCAAAAAACTATGAATAGGGTTAGAGGAACTATTTGGATTTTTAAATCAAGTTCACAAATTTTGTCCCCTACATATTTGAGATAATTAAGTCTAGATCTATCATCTTTTCTCATTTTAGATAGAACTCTTTTTATAAACAGAGTTTTAGTAAGTTACCTTCATAAAAAATGTAGTGAACATCTGAAACCTAGTTAACTCCAAAATTTAGAAATTTTAGGGAAAATTACTATTTTAATCCTAGCTATTAGTAGCTGTATATGTGAAATTTCTGCTTGTGGTTTCAAGTCACTTGGTATGTAAACATCATTTATAAGTTTTTTAACTTTATTTAATTGTCAGGTTTTGTTATTTATTGGCTAAATATTGTTGAGATATATGTCAGTTGCCAATATGCTAATTCAGTTAAATGTGAATAGATGACATGTATTGATAATAATATGTTAATTTTATTAAATGCTGGTATGTTAGTTTTAATTAATGTAAGCATGTGACTTGTTAATATGATTGTTTAATTATTTGTTAAATATTATTATGCTAGTGAGTTGTGTTAGTTTGAATATTAGCATTTTAACCTAAGTGTCAATTGTTTATATGGTCTTTTAAGTATGACAGAATGAGAATTTCACCGTGTTAATTAATGTCTTACGTTGATATGCATGTTATCATGAGAAGTTTGTATATATATATATATTTTTTTTTACTGAGATTGCATGCTTACATTCACTGGGTACGAATTGTGAGAACCACATACCTTAATAAAAATGTTGGCTGAAATGAATTTTAGAGTGATGGCACTTTTTGGGAGAATATCCAATATCCTATAGTTGTTTTTGAGGGAGTATCTTGTGTTCTATTATTATCAAGGGAGTAGCTTCTAGATGTTAGTGGGACTATCACAATTATTTTTATTGAGGGAGTATCTTATTTGGTAAAGGATGTGAATAATTAGATAATCAATGTAGAATGCGTTGATTACATATTGAATCTTGACCTAAGATTCAAAAGCCTAAGGTTTGCCCTTCCCTTTCGGTGTCTCTGTTAGATAGTTAATACAATTACGAAGGCATCACCGAGGTTGAAGGATCGCTTTTTCGATCAATAGACTTGATCCGTGCTTATTGGTTAGGGTTAGAATGATTCTTATAGTCACGAGAACCTAGTATAACTTAGTTTAATTAACTTTAATGAAATTAAAAGAACTATCATTATGAAACTTATCATGCATATTATTTGTCGATACTTGGCAAACTATTTTCTACATTATTCTTTTAAATACATCCTTGTATTGGGTTTGAGTGCTTATGGATCGGGTCGGGTTGGCCCCTGACCCATCATCCGATCACAAGAACTTGGTTTTTAATTATTTCACCCGCAATTGACCAATGGGTTCGACGGTTTGGGGCCCATGGGTTTAACGGTTTCATAGGTGGGTGCGATTTGGTTTGGTGGTTTGAATTTGCCCATTTTCGACTTCTTTTATTGAGCTCGTTCTATTTTTTAGTTAATTATAATAGTCTTTTTTAATTTAATTTTTTAAATAAATTTAAAGTTCAAAATATCATGAATTTATCAATTAAATCACGCATAGATCAAAACTATATAATTTTGACACAAAAATATTAAAGTAATTAGTAACTTAATCTTATAAAAATATATAAAAGTTTATAAAATTAAATTTTTATTGGCTGAGTTGGGTTCGGTGGGTAGTTACACTCAAGATCTGTAAATCAACCATCACTCAAGAGAAAAAAAATTTAAAAGACCTGTCATCCGACTATATCATAAATAAAATTAACCATCTATTATCATGTTGGTCGAATTAAATTGAACAATTTGAGCGAATTATTTCAATTCATGGACACTTCTACTATTAGACGTCGCAACTAATGGTGTTTTATGCTATATTTTGATGAGTCAAATGAGACCGTTATCGGCACTATGCAGAGGAATTGGTGGAATCTTGGCTCACTTGAGCCATTTGGTAGTTCTTTATTTATTATTTTTTTTGGACATCTTAGCCCTCTATTTGGAACGTTGTATTAAGAACCCTTTTCTTTTATGCATTTTTTTCCCTGTTAGGCTATAATATTGTTATATTATGGTACTTTTAATTTAATTAGATAGTTTGTTTCTGTCTTTTTTGCAAATATAGTCTTTTTTTTTTTCGCTCTAGATGTTATGCAAAATTTGGGCCATCACATTGTGATTTTAATTACTACTTTATATGTTGTGATTAGTTTCTTTTCAATAAATATTTGATATAAATATTATTACTAGAGATACTTAACGTGATAAATATGATTTTATTTTAAAAAATTACACTAGTGTTTTGAGGAACAAAATTTAATAAAATAATTTTAAAGGTCTATAACTTTTTAACTCGCTAAACTGCCTAAATTACTAGTTAAAATCGCTAAATATCATCTAACCTGTTAATTTTGATAGTCATGTGGGCTGACGGTGATTTAAAAAAATGACCAATCGCCAAAAATGAGTTGATTAAAATTCTTTTCTCCACTTGCTCTAATCCAATCCAATCAAACACAATCCGCACACACTTCTAAATTATAAGGTACTCGGTTTCTCTCACTCTTGGGATACTAAGAATTTCATATCTATATTATCTTTGAATTATCTTTTAAACATTATTTTTAATTTTTATTTTATTGTATACAAATAATATTATAGTATATATAATTTTATACTTGAAAAAATCGGTACTATGCAGGGACTATTATCTATAGAATAGAATAATATAAACTCGTGTAATATTTTATTTTATTAATAACTGTAAGACTTAAAAATATTTTTAAAAATTCATTTGTAACTTTATTCCCATATATTTTTGGCTTTGACGTGGTTGTCCTGACTTATTAATTATTCTCCCATACATGGCATATTATTTATAACGACTCCGTAATTTGAATTAGAAAAATAAGATAAATAAAATAAATAAATTAAGTAAAATAAATCAATAACTTTGTGTTTATGTGTTTACTATATTTAAAATAATGATATGTTTATGTTCCCGTACATGTTTCATTTTTAAGTTGGTATTTTTTAGTAAACTTTTTATTTTATTTTATTTTATTTTATTTTTTTGTAGATTTTAAGAACACCCCAAACCTTGAGTCCATAACCCAATTCTTGAAAACAAGTACAAATAACCAACAAAAAGCTTTTTAACCAATCCATTTCTTCTTTTAAGCCAAACAACGCCTTATCTTTATATTAAATTTTTAAAATTCAAATTTTATAAACATAATTTGATTAAAAATATTATTCTTCTATTACTAATTTTAATTATTAAAAACACCAAATGTGCCACCTTTAAGTATATATATTTTAATATTATAATAACACGCTTAAACAATATATATTTAATGTCAACTATATTGTAATTATTCTATTACAATTAAACAAAACTGATGGTCCTATTTTAATTTTTAGCTTACTTTATATTTATTTTAAATAAGATGGTATATACCTATACTTATAATACCCCATTCATATACTTAAATAGTCAAATCAAAGGTTTATATATATATATATATATATAACTCATATTTTTTATTATTCTTTTTCCATCCTTTGAGTGTGAAAATAACTCAATGTCACTTTATGTGTGAGCCATCACACGGCCCTATGCCACTCCCATTTCTTCTTCTTCTTTTATCATTTCAACTGTGTAACTTTATGTATAACTTTAAATTTTTTCTCCCCCTGATCAGATTTTCTTTCATTTTTTTCTCCCTCGAGTGGAAGTTTTACCAAAAAACCCCCTTTTCTGCTTTCATGCCACTTGGCATGATCCCTCATGCGCTCAAGGCCTTTAAAATTCAGCGAAATCTCTCTCTTATGCACAAAAATTCTAAAGTTTTAGGAGCCCTAAGTGTTTGTGAAAGTAAAAAATAAAGGCATGTTTGGTTTTATGGATATAAATTGATAGATATGGATTACTTTTGGATATATTAGTGAATAAAAAATACTTTAAATATAACTTTAGATATGTACTACTTGGACATAATATTCTCCCATTTGTTTATGTTCGGATATATGTGGAAATTGATAGGTAGATACAATGATTACACACTAAAAGTTCGTGTTTGCCCTTATTTAATATCAAGTGTACTAGTGTTTGTTTGTTTGCAAAGGTTCTCGAACTGTTGCTTCTCCTTCTCCTTGCTCTCATTGTCGACTTTCGAACCTTCATCAGTAGTAGCAACAAGTTTGTAACCGTTATATTCCTTCATTTTCTCAACAATGTACTCATCAATGGCATCAATTATGTATAACGTTTCATAACTTTTTTTCTTGAGTCGTTGCAGTAATGAGCCAGGTAGTCATCTCCTCTCTGTCCTCGGTTGAGAAAAATTGGAGATTTACTAATTTTGCTTTGTTTTGATTGTAGTCATAGATGCCTAATAAATTCTTCAAGAAAGCTTCACAGAATTTGGTGTTCCCTCTTCTCTACAATTCTTCATGACCTTCATTTTTTTTTCTCCAATGAGATATCTATACTTGAGTTGTTTATGGAAAGAAAGATGTGCAGAGATGGAAGTCAGTCAGTGGAATATCTCTAGAGTGAAGTAGTTGGATTGAATATTGAAATAGAGTGAAGTAGTTGGATTGTATGGTCATTTCAACATAGATGATGTATAATAACTCCCGCCCTCCCTTGGAATACCAAATCCAAGGATATAACACCCAATTAGATTTTAAAATCCTGCAGAGGTTGTTATCCCAAACATGGGATATGTGAATCCTACTGGAAATAATATTCAATCCCTCTTGTATATCTCCCAAACAAATAGACTCTAGGGGAGAAAGAAGAGAGAAAGAAAAAAGAAAAAAGGAAGAAAAGAAATGAAGCTTGCTTGAAGGATCGATCAAGGAGGGAGGGTTCATTTTTTCAAAAGAGATCTTCTCAGCACCTTATCTTCTTCATGATTCCAGCACATAAGGTAGAAACTAAATGTATATGCATGCATTCTAATGCCAATCTTTGGTTCTTAAAACTCAAAGATCATGCCCCATCTCTTTTCCAAGAGATAGAGGCACGAACCAACCTATCCATTTTTTTTCATTTCTTCTTTTAAAACTCAATTTACTATGAGTTTTGATTCTTAGATATGACCTATAACTCATATATAAATTAAATATATGTAAGGTAGAGGCATGTAATAAAAAATCAAGGACCATAAGGATTGTGCATGTGTTATTTCCATGTTCAATCCTATGAATCTAGTAGAAATTTCTTAATTTGCATGAATTTATTTTTAGGCCAAATCTTATCCTTTTGATGTCAAAATTTTTATGTATCCTAATATATATGTTCTTTGCATCCATGATTTTCTATACAGTCTAACTTCAAGTTTTTCATACTTTAAAATTTTAAATCCCAAAATTACTAAAATATTATTTTGAACAGTCAACTTTAAAATAGTACTATTTCTTTTAAAAAATGAATTTTTCCATGAAGCTAGTAGGAGAAGTTAGGTATTTGTCTTATCTGTCCAATACCATTAGAATCACTTAAAAATCCCCAGTATACAAAAGGTTGTGATATTTTTTCCAGGTTGCCTAGATCTGTATATATATACACTGTAGTAAACAAATTATTTCTCCTAAAATATTAGTTCTTTTTGGACAAGAACAAGTCTCAGAATTCTCCAACATTGCTTAACATTTCTAAAAGATTTGTAAAAAATTATACATATGAATAGCGGTACTGCTTGAATTTTTAAAGTGATGTGACAGATTTTGTTCCATATTTTTAAAGTAGACCAGATGTGTCACTTTTTCTTATTTTAATTAAAACTCAGTTTTTAGAAGCCGAACTGAGAAAAAATTTCTTCATTAAAATATGAAGAACATCTTAAATTAGTTATATGCAAATTTTTAGAGATTTTAGTCAAATTTTGCTATTTTTAAACTCCTTAAAATAGAAACTGTATTTATGAAGTTACTAGTGTGATTTTTGGCTTCTTAGTGTGTCAATGTGAATTTTATGCTCTCTTTGCTTTATTAGTTTGCAATGCCATATTAGTTGTTTATGTGCATATATTTGTAGGGGATATATATTTGAAAATAATATGTTAAAATTAGAAAAATTTAAAGATTAATCATTTTTTTAGACCTCACAAAAGATTTAGTCCTACAACTTTTATTTTAAGAGATTTAATTCTATCAAATTTGAAATAATTATATTATGTTTAATTTGTTCCTATTTAAGAGTTAATCTTTTTCGTTTTAGACAAGCGAAAAAATTCAAGTGATACATTTATCAAACAATTATAAATGTTGAGAGTTGGAAGTGATACATTTTTATTTAACTAATATCTCAGTTTTATGAAATGATAAATGCATCACTTGTCGTATAAGACTAAAACTGTGAAACAAATTGCTATGAGACTAAAAGTCTATTATCAGTTGATAGTATGACTTATACGAAATTACTCTTACAATTATTCCATGTTAGTACGTTAAGTTCAAAATGTAAGCATATAACATACTTATGTGACTTATTTGTGTGTACTAAGTCTTATCATAATGAAATTGGATATTTACATGCTAATATCTTGCATTAAAATTTACATTAAAATGATAAGTTAATATTTTACACCATAAGATTGTATGCTTTATGCTTACATACATTGGATACGGGTTGTGCAAATCACACACATTTTTAATAATGATATTGGTTGAAGTAAACGTTATAGTGACATTAATTTGTAAAAGAGTTTTCCATGAATCTTGTTCTTTTTTTCAAGGGAGTACTTTGGCTAATAATTTAAGGAAGTTCCCCAGTGTTATTTTATTTCGAGGAAGTCTTTTGATGGAGAATCATGTGAATGGTTGAATAATTTGGCGTAGAAGGCATGAAGTGGTGGAATGCTTGCCTTTACATTTTGGATGACACTGTTAGATAATTAATTCGACTATGAGGTCATTACTATGGCTTAAGAAATGCCTGTTATTTTTGGTCGATAAACTTAATTGGTCTGTACTTGTTGATCGGAGTTAGAATAGATCTCCTGATCAGTTAAACCTAGAATAACTTAGTTTATGAGACAAGAATAGCTCACCCAAAGAATTATTTTTGTGAGATTGTTAGTCCAACTTTTGTGTATTGCAGGAATCCTCCTTATAGTTCGATAAATATGAGATTGATCATGGTATTATTAATACTAGATTTTGAACTATTTTGTCTACTTATTTGATGAAAAAATAATTCAACAACTCTTATTTAATTATTTATCTAATATATATATATATATATGATTTTTTTTAAAATCAGTTCCACAAATAATTTTTTTGAAAATTTTAGTTAAATTATATTTTATTTTACTTAATATACTCTTAGTGCCTGTTTGGGATAACTTTTAAGTTTGATTTTTAGTAAATTTAGTTTTTTTTTAAAAAAAAACAAAAATAAATAAAAGTGTTTGAGATAATTTTAAAAAGTAAATGTTAAAAGAAGAACAAAAGAACGAAAAAAGATTTGTCTTTTTTTAAATTGCCTAAAAAGTTATGCAAACTTAATATACCAAACAAATCAACTTAAAAGTTGAGCTTTTTAGAAAAAAAAAACTAATTTTTTATTAATCCAAATAGAGCCTTAATCATAATAACTTTAAAAAGTCAATAAGCTACGCATCCCAAATGGCACAACAATATTCTATTAATTTTTACAACAAATAATTTTCTCAGTTATGAAACTGAGAAATATATTAATTTGAACACTGAAAAATATTTAGTTTTGAAACTAAAAAATTAGTTTTAAAAACTAAAAAAATTAAATTAATTTATTTAAACTTTGAAAATAAAAATATTAATTTTGACCCTGAGTAATAATGAACAATTGAGAAATTCTTACTTTATTTTTAAATATAAAAATTTTCTGTTTCAATAGAAATAAGAAGTTTACCAAATTTGTAGGATATTGAATATAGCTCTTGTTTAGTAGGTTTTAATTAGTAAGTTCCAAAAACAATAATTTTTTTAAAAATAATTTTTTAATACTAAAAGTTATAAAATTTTGAAATTAATTAGAAGTAAAAATCTTAGTAAATGAAATGAAAAATTAGTCTTAATTAAGTCTTTAAATAGCATCGATTTTATTTTTCGTTCACCATAAAAAAAAAAAAATTTAATGCTCGAGATTTAGTTTTACCGCGTAAGGTCCAGTTGGATTTTAGAACAGATAAATTTATCTGTGAATTTTTAAAATATGTATAAAACACATAGATAAATTTATCTTTCTTGTATAAATAAATATATAGATAAATTTATATGTATAAAAAATACTGTATTTTTTCAAAATACGTATAAAACACACAAATAAATTTATCTGTCAAATTGTGTTTATTTCGCTAAACAGATAAATTTATCTGTCTAGCATTTATCAATGCTAAAGGAATAGATAAATTTATCTGTTTAGCAAATTGTATTTATTTCACGAAATAGATAAATTTATCTGTTTAAAAATTATATTAGTTTGAAGAAACAAATAAATTTATTTGTCTAACATTAGTACTTATTTGACTTAACAGATAAATTTATCTTTCTAATAGTTATTAATGTTAGAAAGGAATGACGAATCAATTTATCCTTATGCATTACATATAAATTTATCTATTTGTGTTAATTTTATCTGTATAGTAGACGATTAAACCTTACGTGCTAAAAATTTTATTAATTGACATTGCGCGTTAAAACTTATTTATTTTTTACCATTAACTAAAAGCCCCTCAATGAAACTATATTCATAAATAAGACTAAATATACCATAATCAATTCTTAAATTTAATATGAAACTGCAACTTTAAAAATCTTACCAATAAAACTAATACTTGCATATGTCTATTAAATAAAAATAATAATTTATTAATCCACAAATTTATTCATTAAAAATCACTACTTAAATTGGGGATTGGGGAGCTGCACGAAGTGCTGTGATTGTAATTTTATTAGAATTAAAACGACATAATTTTATTAAAATTATTTATTATTTTTAAATCGTCAAATAAGTAATTAATAGAAGAAATTAAATAAATCAAATATTATTAGTTATATAATTTAAATTCATTTAATTTTTAATTTATTTTCAAAATTTTATAATTTATTTTTCACTACAAATATACTTTAATTATGTATATAAGTATATCTAAATGATTTAATTTTTATATAAAATACGTATTTTAAAAAAATAAATAATTTTAATTAAATTATAAAATTTAAATTTTTTTTTTATTTTTATGATCTGAGCGCACCTGCTATTATTATTCACTCTCCCCAGTTTTAGGGAGTACATGGTAATTTTCCATCGTGAGGGCCGTAATTCCCCATCTAATCCGTAGTTTCAAGAGTGGAGCCTAGTGAAATGCAAATTAATGTGATATGATGTTTGCACTGACATACAAATCATTACACCTTTTCGCTTGATTTATGCATTTTTGATTGATTGTTGACGTCCAAATAAAACATAATTCAAAAAAATCCAGTCGGAAAATTTACTTTTATAAAAGATTTTATTATTTTATATTATTTATTTTTATTTTTCATATTTAATTATCTTGTGGAATGAGATTTTTTTTAAAAAACATAGAATTAAAAAAATGTAAAAAATCTATTAAAAAAATTATGCTACTCACAGTTTATTAGATAATGAATAATAAATAAAAATTACATAAATATTTATACTAGTAAATGGTAACTTTAAAAATGTATTAATAATGTAAATTTTTTTGTTATCATTGTCTTATTATTTACTATTAATTAAACAGTAATTAGAATAATTAAAAAAAAAGAAGTAAAAAACAGTCGTTTTGATTCCGTTTGGAATAAAATCAACAAATTGGCCTTATATTAGTTTTTTACTTTTTAATCTTTTTATCATTTTTTTTATTTTTAAATTCATTTAGACGAGAGTAAGTTAAAGTTTTAAAAACTTAAATAAATGATGTAAAATTTTAATAACGGAAAAATTAAGCATATATAAATTTTACTAACGGAAAAATTAAGCATATATTAATTTATTTTAGTTTAATTTTATATTTTTAAACTTTTTAATTATCTAATTAGAATTTCTAACCTTTTTTTCATTTGACAAAATAAGAAATAGAAAGTTATAACAAAAATAAAATTATTAAATATAGTCGGTGTTTGAAAATACTACTATTAGTAGTATATAGATTATAATTTGTAACAGAAATTATAAGTGTTTGGCAAAAATTTCACAGTGTCGTCAACGAAATCAGTGGTAGCCATAACTAACTCGTCAAAACTTAACATAAAACGCCATAAATTGCGACGTCTAAAAGAAATAAAAAATATATACAAGTATTTTTATGGGCAGTATGCAAAGAAAATCACTAAGCACTAAAATAAGATATGCATGATGAGATTCATGATGATAATTATTTATTTATTTATTAAGAAAAATTAAATTATGTTATTCTAGGTTCAACTAGCCGGGAGAACTATCCAAGTTCCGATCAACAGGCACAGACCAAGTTTACTGGCCGAGCATAACAGGCATTCCTTCAGCTACAGTGATGATCTCATAGTCGAATTAATTATTCAACAGTATCATCAAAGGTGCAAGGACATGAATTTCATCACTTTTTGCCTTCGAATCCAAGTTAGGATCTAGTGTGTGATCTATATGACTCACCATCACCACAAGGTACCATGGTGTTCCCGTATTTTCTATTTCCATTCACTCATGTTCCTGTTTGTCACGTTTCTACTCATACACTTAATGAGGTACATAGTTCTAAACGTGACACAACTCAAAACATAACACATCTCAAGATACAACTTGGCTCAAAACATCCATAAATCTATCCCATTATTCCAAAAACCATTTATTTTTACAATCACCAATTTATAAGGTGTGATTCCCATAACCCAAAACCTATAAATATAAATGATAGAGATTGAATATTGATCATGCACAGATGGATCTCACATAAAGTATAGTACGGTATCACCAGAGCTCCTAGTCATCATTCTTTACCTCGTATAAAGCTGCTCACGGTCGGCCTGAGTAGGACATGATAGGCTGAGCAGGACGTGCTTGGCCTAAGCAGAACATGCCTAGCCTGAGCAGGACGTGCTTGGCCTGAGTAGGACATGCTAGGACTGAATAGGATGTTCTTGGCCTAAATAGGATGTTCTTGGCCTAAGCAAGACATGCTAGGCTGAGCAGGACATGTTAGGGCTGAACAGGACATGCTAGGTTGAGTAAGATATGCTAGCCTGAGCAGGACGTGCCTAACCTGAGTAGGACGTGCTTGGCCTGAGTAGGCTAAGCTATAAAAGAGATGGCCGACCTCTAGAGGGCGATAGCTATAAGGTTGCTCATGGTCGGCCTGAGCAGGACAACCTCGGCCTGAGCATGCCGAGCTCTAGAAGAGGTAGCCGAGCAACAGGTGTTCAAAGACCTCAAAAGTCGAGCTTGGGGCCCAATATATAGGTATATATGCCCGTGATATGCTTATCAAGAGTTAGTACTCATGATAAGAGGACATTAATAGTTGAACCAATCCTAGAGTCTGAGTGTCAGGGAAGGTTGACGTACCCTAAACGGGGACAAAAGGCATGTGAGCCACCTAACATGACAAAGGATACTTGCAGAAAGACATTAAAGGGTGATAGTTGTGACAAGTCACTACCAGAATGATAGTTGTGTCTCGATTAGAAAGAGAACAACCCAACCTGATCAGGTCGGGTCGAACCCCAAAAGCGGGTCAAGTATATTTTCTTCTATAAATAGCTAACAAACCAGAAGGCAAAGGTATGCTCTCTAATTCACTAGAAGAAACTATATCAAATTACTCTCTCAAGCTTTTTTTTAAAGCCCCTGCTTGACTTCATCATCGGAGGATCCACCGGTAAAAGCCACCAGCGAGCATCTCACCCATTTCTTGTGCAAGGACACGTGGAATCAATTCTGAACTATTCAGCTATCTTGGATAGAAATAGTAGATACCTATCTTGATCCTCTACAAATTGCCGCCATCTATGGGTAGACTACTAAGAATGCCTAGCCGGGGCAACCATGCCTATGAAGAGGTGAGGGAGCCATGCCTATGAAGAGCTGAGGGGCCTCCATGGCTAGCTGGGGCAACCATGCCTATGAAGAGCTGAGGGAGCAACGCGCACCACGCGTTGAGGCATCACATGTAACACACCATCGAAGAAGGCATCCTGTGCACTCCGAAGTCCACATTAGTGGGTCCAGGATCAATTAGAGAACGAAGCAAACCCATGCTGGTAGGTTACACGAAACCACATCATTTGAAGCGGACTACCCCCACGCTACTCGATGCAGCAAGTGGTGGAGGAGTACCAGGACGAATTGAACAGGAGAGACCAGCAGCTGGTTAGGCTCCAACGAGAGTTCCATGAGGTGAGGACTCGTATGAACCAGCGACGCTCACCAAGAGTTCAATTAGACCACTAGCGGTCCAACAGAGACCTGAGGAAAGGCCTTGATCGGCCTCAGGCCAATCGCAGTGGAAGGAGGGAGCCTCCGCTTGAGCAGCGAGATGTGGCCCCAGACAGAAGACGTGTTTTAGGCTCAAGAAGAAGGAGGTAAGACCAAACACAAGCCTCTAGTAAGACTCACGCACCAGCGGTACACCCAAGAGCAGCGGAATGCCAGGCTGCACAGGAGCTCGAGTGCAATGACGAGAAGGAAGACCTGAAGTAGTAGCTCTACCTTCAGCTCGAAGGGAGGCTGCAGCCCCCCTCAGGAAGATCAGCTAAGGATATTGCACATAGGGCGCTGGAGCAAATATCGACTTCCCCCTTCACGAGGGAAGTGGACAGGGTAGACCCGGCCATGAAGTTTCAATCGCCAAAGTTCAATCTCTACGATGGAAAGACAAACCCCATGGGTCACATAAGACATTTCAGATAGATGATGTCCCTTTAGAATGGGAATGACGCCCTCATATGCAGGATATTCCCCTCTAGCTTGGGCAAGGTAGCATTGCGATGGTTTGACATGTTATCGACTGGGTTGGTTGGGAGCTGAAAACAGCTGGCTGACCTGTTTGCAACAAGGTTCATGACCAATAGAAGGAAACCAAGGAAAGTTGACTTCCTGCTCAATCTTAAGAAGGCAGAGAGTGAGAGCCTAAGGTTATATGCTCGACGCTATTGAGAGACATTCAACGATATTAACGATTGCAACAAGCAACTCGCTGTAGCGTCGTTCAAGATCGGGTTGGACAAAATCCACAAACTAAAGCATTCCCTAACCAAGAGGCCATCCCAAGGCATGGCCGAGCTAATGCTAAGGATTGAGCAATATGCGAAGGTGGAGAAGGATATGGGAGAAGCAGCCAATGTGGTGCTTGCGCAGGCAGCCCAAAATGAGACCTGAGTTGAGAGGAAGGAAAGTAAGGTCAGGAAGAACCCTTGGAGGGAAAGAGAGCGGAAAGAGCTAAAGACCAGCTATGAAGTGGCCAACATAGTGTTCAATGAACCTATCTACAAACTCTTTCCCCAAATCAAGGACAAGTCATGGTTTGTCTGGCCCTCGAAGATGCTCGCGGACCTAATCAAAAGGAATGATAAAATGCGCTGCTCCTATCACAAGGATCATGGACATATAACGGAGAATTGCAAACAATTCAGAAAGTTCCTCGAAGATCAGGTAAAAATTGGACACCTCGAGCAGTTCATCGACAAAGAAAAGACAATGGCAGAGCAGCAGGTCGCGGCCTAAGCACAGCAGGTGGCCGAGCTCTAGAGGACGATAACTATAAGGTTGCTCATGGTCGGCCTGAGCAAAACATGCTAAGGTTGCTCATAATCGGCCTGAGCAGGACATACTAGACCTGAGTAGGCCAAGCTATAGAAGAGGTGGCCGAGCTCTAGAGGACGACAGCTATAAGGTTAGGACAACGAATGAGATAAGGACTAGCAGTTAGGAAGCAGCCACAAAAGAGAGGTGATGTAAACCCAGCTCGGACAAAAGGACCCGAGTAGGAGGAAGGGGCCAAGCAGCGAGTACTCAACCGAAAATGTGACCTTCACCGAGCAAGAGGAATGCCCAAAACCTAAGAAAATTTTATCATTAAAGCGGGAATTGTGAAAAATTTTTTTAGGATATTAATGAAGGATCTTTTTTGAGAATCTTAGAGCACGATCCAGATTATACCATAAAAAGACCTAACTCGGCTAGGCACCAAAGACCCAGTTGATCCTAAAGGTCACTACTGAGCACAAAATTCCTAGCTCGGCTAAGGCATCAAAAGTCCTAGTCGATTTGAAAAAATCGTTATTAGGCACTAAAGTCCTAACTTGATTGAGGCACAAAGAGTCCTAGTCGGTTTGAAAAAATCGCTATTTGGCACAAAAGTCCTAGCTTGGCTGAGGCAACAAAAGTCCTAGTTGGTTTGAAAAAATCACTATTAGGCACGAAAATCCTAACTCGTCTAAGGCACCAAAAGTCCTAGTCGGTTTGAAAAAATCGCTACTAGGCACCAGAAGCCCTAGCTCAAGTTAGGCACCAAAAGCCCTAACTCGAGCTAGGCACCTAAAGCCCTAGCTTGGCTAAGTGCTAATCAAAAGTCATAGCTCGACCCAGGCACTAAAAGTTCGAGCTCAAGCTAGGCACCAAAAGCCCTAGCTCGAGCTAGGCACCAGAAGCCCTAGCTTGGCTTGGTGCTAATCAAAAGCCCTAGCTCGACCTAGACACTAAAAGTTCATGCTCGAGCTAGGCACCAAAAGTCCTAGTCGGTTTGAAAAAATCGCTATTAGGCACCAAAATCCTAGCTCGAGTTAGGCATCAGAAGCCCTAGCATGGCTAGCCGCTAATCAAAAGCCTTAACTCGAGCTAAGCACCAGAAACCCTGGCTAGGCTAAGCACTTAAAGTTCTAACCCAACTAGGTATCAAAGTGGCATAACAAGACGACGATTCACATTTAACGACTCATCAGCTTCCAGCAGCTTGGGAGCCCGACCAACAGCAAGGTGATGGGGCAATTGAGGGAGGTCGAATATTGATCATGCATAGATGGATCCCACGTAAAGCATATTACGGCATCACCAGAAATCCTAGTAATCATTCTTTACCTCGTATAAGTTCATAGTTGGCATATGCAGGACATGATAGGTTGAGAAGGACGTGCTTGGCCTGAGCAGGACATACTACGCCTAAGCAGAACGTGCCTAGCCTGAGCAAAACGTGCTAGGCCTGAACAAGATGTGCTTGGCTTGAGTAGGACATACTAGGCCGAGCAGGACATACTAGGGCTGAACAGGATGTGCTTGGCCTTTGCAGGACATGGTAGTTCTAAGCAGGACGTGCTTAGCCTGAGCATGACGTGCTTGGCCCGAGCAAGACATATTAGGCCTGAGCAGGACGTGCCTAGCCTGAGCAGGACGTGCTTGGCCTGAGTAAGCCGAGCTATAGAAGACGTGGCCGAGCTCTGGAGGGTGACATCTATAAGATTGCTCATGGTCGGCCTGAGTAGGACATGCTCGACCTGAGCATACCGAGCTCTAGAAGAGGTGGCTTGTAACACCCCGACCCTTCACATAGCAATGATATTGCCCGCTTTGGGTAAAATCCTCACGATTTTGTTCTTCCTAGGGGGTCACCCATCTTTACATTACTCCCGCCCAAGCACGCTTAACTGCGGAGATCTGCTAGGGTCTCTACCACCTGACAAAAGGCCTCGTTGAATGTAATGGTCTAAGATTTTTCCTTTATAGCCCAGGAACTCCCTCTCCCTTTCTGATGTGGGATACTAAGATATCACAATCTACCCCCTTAGGGCTGCACGTCCCCGTGCAGTAGCCTGCTAGCTCCGGTAGCCTGCCAGTTCTTATCGACCCACCCACTCGGTAGGCCACCCACGTGTCATGCGAGATGGCAGGGGCCCACACTCGGAGGTGAGAAGAGTCGGCTCTGATACCATCTATAACACCCCGACTCTTCATATGGCAACGATATTGTCTGCTTTAGGCAAAGCCCTCACGGTTTTGTTCTTCCCAGGGGGTCAAGCATCCTTGCATTACTCCCACCTAAGCACCCTTAACTGCGGAGTTCTGCTAGGGTCTATATCACTTGGGAAAAGGCCTCGTTGAATGTAAGGGTCCAATATTTTTCCTTTATAGCCCAGGAACTCCCTCTCCCTTTCCAATATGGGATACTAGGATATCACATGGCCGAGCAATAGGTGT
>JAULJZ010196579.1:0-20217 GCA_032270985.1 Heliamphora pulchella
AAAAATAAAATTAAATACTAAAAACATAATTTTTAGTATACCAACCCTAACAATCTCCCACTTATACTCAAAATCATACTGCCACACATCTGACTCCCATGCCCTCTACATGACTATCAAAAGTCATAACCGGTAAGCTCTTTGTAAAAGGATATGTATGGTTGTCTCCTGATGTAATCTTCGTCAAAACAACATCACTCCTCTGTACAATTTCTCGTATCAGGTGATACTTATGCTCAATGTGCTTTTCTTTCATTTGGACTTTTGGCACCTTTGAATTTGCAACTGCTCTACTATTATCGTAATAAAGTGTAATAACTTATTGAACTGAAGGCACCACTTCTAAATCCAATAAAAAGTTTCTGAGCAACACGACCTCCTTGGCTGCTTCAGAAGCTGCCTGGTACTCAGTCTCCATGGTGGAATTAGCAATGCAAGATAGCTTGATACTCCTATAACTTATAGCTCCACCTCCTAAGGTAAACACATATCCTGGGGTAGACTTCCAGGAATCCTTGTTAAATTGAAAATCTGAGTCTTTGTACCTCAAAGGTACTAAACTGTCTGCCTGATAAATCAACATATAATCCTTAGTCCTTTTTGGATACTTGATTATATTCCTTACTGTAGTCCAATTCTCCTGCCCTCAGTTAGACAGATAACTGCTCACCATGCCAACGGCAAAGCAGATGTCGGGTCTAGTGCAAAAAATAGCATACATAAGGCTTCCTACTGCGGAAGCATAAGGAACCGCCTTCATCTTCTCTATCTCATCAGGTGTCTAAGGACACCGATCCTTGGATAGAGTAATTCCATGCCTGAAAGGGAGAAACCCTTTCTTGAAATCTTGCATGCTAAAATGAGCAAAGATATATCGATATACTTTGATTGCAATAATCCCAGCATCTTTTATTTTTGATATCGCACAAGCTTAATCCCAAGGATGTGACTGACTTCTCCCAAGTTCTTCATAT
This sequence comes from Heliamphora pulchella, assembly GCA_032270985.1. Lineage (NCBI taxonomy): Eukaryota > Viridiplantae > Streptophyta > Magnoliopsida > Ericales > Sarraceniaceae > Heliamphora > Heliamphora pulchella. Next base: position 975 of record JAULJZ010196579.1, read on the forward strand.
CTAACTATCCAGATAACTATACTTTAACCGTAGATAATTTCCCACATCATTTTTGATGTGCAATACATCGTCTACAAAAAGTACTAGAAAAATCACCACTCTTTCGTCACACTTCTTCTATACACAGGACTCATCTGAACTCTGATCAAAATCATAAGATTTAATGGCTTGATCAAATTGAGCCCTCCAAGACCTCGATGCCTGCTTAAGTCGATAAATAGATCTCTTAAACTTGCATAACATGTGCTTCTGGCCTTTTGTAATGAATCTGTCTAGTTGTATCATATAGGTACACTCGTCAAGACTTCTATTAAGGAAAGCTGTCTTGACATCCATTTGCCAGATTTTGTAATCGAAGTGAACAGTAATGGATAAGAGAATCTTGATAGACTTAAGCATGGCTACTGGTAAAAAGGTTTCCTCATATTCGATCCCTTCTTTTTGGGTGAACCTTTTAACAACAACCTAGTTTTGAAGGTTTCAACCTTCCCATCTGATCCTCTCTTCCTCTTATAGATCCACTTGCATCCAATAGGTTTTATCCCTTCGGGTGATTCTACAACTTTCTAGACCTAATTGAAATATATGCACTCTATCTCTGAATTCATAGCCCTTTGCCAAATATCTGCATCTTTGTCTGGTAGTGCTTCATTGTAGTTACAAGACTCGATACTAGTTCTATCAGGATCCTATCAAAATACTCTCCCAAGAACATATACTGATCAAGTTGATGAATAACTCTCCCACTATGACGGGGCACTATATGTGGTTGTGTACTAGTAGTAACACGTTGTGCAGAATCTGAACCCTGTACATCAGCACCCTATTCTTGATTTGCACATGTCCGAATAACCCTCCCACTACGACGAGATAATAGAATATTAGTGACTTGTGATTCCTTTTCCGTTCTACTAGTATTTTCTTCTAGAACAATGTTGCTTTTGGGTATGTGGTTCATAGTATAATCTTCTTCCAAGAATCGGGTATTGGTGCTAATAATAACCTTCTGATCTTTAGAATTATAAAACAGACCACCCTTCGTTCCCTTGGGATACCCCACAAAGAAACAAACTTCTATCATCAGTTCCAACTTAACCGGGTTCCCTTTTAGCACATGTGCTGGACACCCCCAAATCCGAATGTGTTTCAGACTAGGCTTACGCCCAATCTACAATTCTGTGCGAGTAAAACGTACTGACTTAGAAGGTACCTAGTTTAAAATATAAGCCGTTGTCTCTATAGCGAGTCCCCAAAATAATTTGGGTAATTCTAAACAACTCATCATAGACCTCACCATTTTCATAAGAGTCATATTCCTTTTTCTGTTACACCATTCTGCTATAGAGTGCCAGGTACAGTCAACTAGAATGTAATCTCTTCTGATGACAGAAAATTCTTAAACTCTCCAAAAAGATATTCCTCACCACGGTCGAATCGTAGTGATTTGATACTTTTACCCTAATGCTTCTTTGCCTTCGCCTTGAATTCTTTAAAGTTCTCAAACCATTCAGACTTACGATACATCATGTAAATGTATCCATACCTTGAGTAGTTATCAATGAAACTGATGAAGTACACAATGCCACCTCTAGCCCAAAATATCATAAGACCACACACATTAGAATGAATTAACTCCAACGGTTCTTTAGCTCTATAGCCTTTGGCCGAAAATGGCCTCTTGGTTATCTTACCTTCTGAGCAAAATTCACAAACTGAAAGTGCCTCCACTTATAATGAACTCAAAGGTCCATCTGCTACTAGTCTGTATATCATTTTTAGATTAATATGACACAAGCGTAAGTGTCAAAAAACATTTGGTTTATTAAATAAGGAAACTCTCTTATATGATAAATTAGATGTGTTATTCATTTCAGCTAGTTGTAGTGTAAGAGAGATCGGAGTAATAATATAAAGATCATCCACCAATGTACCAGAATAGATAAACCATTTATTATCCTTAATATCCACAAAATTATTAAAATAAACTAAATATCCGTCTTTAACCAATCTAGAAACGAAAACTAAGTTCCTTTTAATAGAAGGTACATAAACACAATCTCTCAATATTAAAACTCCTTCTCCATTAAAACTGAGAGTGACATCTCCCACTGCAATTGCAGTTACCTTGTATTATTGCCTATATGCATGTAAATCTCCCCATCACTAAGTTATCGAATTTTTTAGAACCCCTGCAATGAATTGCAGATATAATTAGTGGCTCCCATATCTACACACCAAGTTCCAATAAATAATACCGCTAAACATGTTTCCACAACTAGTGAACAGAAGTTACCCTGTTTGTTCTATCTTCTGAGAAATATTAAATATAGCTTTTTTCAGTGCCTTGTCTAGTTATAGTGAAAACATCTGTCTTTTAACTTTTTCATACTAGTCTGTGGCTCTCTAACTACCTTAGAAACTGTGTCTCCCTGTTTCTGAACCTTTTTCTTCTTAGAGGAAGAACTTTTTTCATGAAATAAACATATTTTTTGGTATTTAAGGAATACCATTGATAGTTAACACTATATCCAAGTTACTTTTTCAGTCAACAAAATTCAGTCCTATTAGTTTGTTTTCTTTTAGTATTTAAGCGAGTGAGTTTAAAGCCATTTTAATCCTGAGAATCATATAATTAAAAATACCGTTAATTATGATGAGCAATACTTTGAATTTATTTTAATTTGGTTCTCTTTACCATTTTGAAAGAAATTTGCCAGCAGCCTAGAACCCTGTGAATAACATGTCTCGATGGGAGGACGTCTACTATCCATTATATGACCAGATTGGCCAATCCCTATTAATTTTACTATCTAGGCAACTGATACTGCTAAGTAAAACTAAATAGCTGACATAACTTCGATCTAATATATAATAGCAGTAACTCAGATGGAGATGATACTATTATATACAGTTAAGTGTTAACCATCACATAATCCCAAATCAATCGCTTCACAATGAACCCTTCAGATGAAGAAGTGATCTACACTAACAATTATATAAAATTATCTCTAAAGAAAGTTTGTACTGGCGATACCACAATTAATCTGTCTGATGGGGAGGAAGATCTTACTGCCAACACGCAGAGTTTAATTGCATCGTCTACAAACTGATGATGGAGACTAGAAGATTTATCTGTAAATAAATTTTCTCTCCCACTTAGATTTTTAAAACATTTTTTATGGTTATAAAAATTCGTTTAATTAAAATAAATTTATTAATTTCAAAAATCGCATGATCTGAAAGAATCAAGCATCTTCCTGTGCATATGATTCCAAAGATTCTGGTTTGTCAAACTACATTTTCGTGTTTAAATACGTAACAAATAAAATTTAATAAATGCACAATTTTTTCTTTGATTTTTCAGCTAAGGTATTGATTAAATGTATTTATTTATTTTATTTTTTATTCCACATTTTTCAAAAAATAATAATTTATTTTGATTAAATATTTTTTTCATTAATTAATTCAAAATCCAGAATTAATTTTTATGTTTTTCCAAAATATTCGATTTTATAAAAAAATCATCTTAAACGTGATATTTTGTAAAAAAATAAAATATCTAAAAAATTTTCATTTAATTAAAATTAATTAATTAAACAAAATTTTATTTTATTTTTTATTACAAAATATTTTAATTAAAATTAAATTTCTTAATTAATTAAATAATAGGATAAATAAAACAGATATTCAATTATCCAAGTAATTCATATATATATAAACACGATATGTGTATATCTCAATTTTATGATCCAAGTGAAATGCTAAAACATTTCAGTCTCACTAAAAAGAATAAGCTATATCAATCTTTGTTTGCCTTTGATTCTGTGACCCGATTAAATCAAAAGTCCATAATGCACTTTGACATATATATCATATTAGTCTCATATATATCTAAAAACGTAGGGAAATAGCCCTAGGAGAGAGAACCACCACCGGCCACCACCTTGCCGCCGCCGGTGCCTGATGCTGCCACCTTCAGGCGACTTTTGCTACCTCATTCGAGCTCCGTTTTTGACGAACTTTATATCAATCGAAAGTTCTTAAAATGTAAAAAAATTTTATCAAGAAATTTGCTCGAAAAAAGTTTGAAAAATGGCGAAAAAAACTGCCCAAAGCTACCTGCGCCGTCCCTATGCGCTGCCGCCCCTGTTGCTGCCCTGTTTGGGCTTTTTCCAGTGCCTTTTTCGTGCCCGTTGTTTCTGGAAAAATAACTCATATATTTAGCCACACGTTGCTTTGAAAATAGTCTCAAAAATAGTCTAAAACAATCCCAAAAAATAGCCCCGAACCTGCTGCTATTGCATCGCCGCTGCCGAAAATACCACCGCTGTTTTTGCCATTTTTAATGTACTGTTTGGCCCAATTTTTTTCTAATTTTTTTGTCTATTTTTAGGATATGTTTCATTGCTATTTTTTACCTAAAACATTGCATCAAAAATAGTCCCAAAAATAATCAAAATGGATGCCAAACCACAGCCGGTGAAGCCGTCAAAACTGGGCTGTTTTGGTTATTTTTTCTCACTATTTTAGACTTGTTTTTTTATGTTGTTTTTAATGCGTAAATACTGCAGAAAATTCACTAAAAAACCGTTTAAAATCATTAAAAACTTACTGTGATCCGTGGCCCGTAAAAACCCAAACCACCGCCGATGTCGCTTCCGTTCTTCGTGTTCATAAATATGTTCAACTTGTTCTTAAATAATCTAAACATATATTTTAAAAATAGAAACTAGCTATTTCATCGATCCTATGTCCTGAATGCTCACATTTGATCTATCACGGTTAACCCCCGAAATTAAAAAAAATAATCATCATTCAAACTCATTCAATCAAATATGAAATAAACGACGATAATAACGCTGGGATTAAAATGCTTACAAAACAAAGTTAGCAACAGTTCTAAAATTATCCGGCCCCAATAATCAAAAATAAAAAATAAAATAGCTCTGATGCCAATTATAGGAGGCAAGACTGCCAAAATTATTATTTTTGTAAACGATCATCAAAAAAATTAACTAGACGGGCAAACGCCGAAATGGGCTCCAAATAAAACTTTTGATGACGAACGATCAAAATAAAATCCGTGCATCCGAAGTTAATTTAGAAGAATACATTTTTACATGTTGAACCTTCAATTACGATTTCAGTCCGAGTTAAAGCTTTTGTCAGATCTTCTACTGTATTCTCTTATGCGATTCTTAAATGTAGGGTAGGCTACAATCTATCAAGAATCCATACCGGTAGAACCTAGACAGTTTTAGTCTTGGAAGACAAGTTATGAAACTAGTCCAATCTACCCGCATATTAATAGGGCTACAGCAGATACCTGTGCAGTAATTATGAGTAAGACTTCTAGTGGAACACAGACACCTATTAGTGGTTTCTACAATTATGGAAAGACGACAGCGATTTCTGTAATTTTTATAAAATATTAAATTACAGTTCACACCATTAAATAACTATAATTGCACTCTGACCCATAATCTCAAAACCTTCTTACATTAAGCTCCTGTTATTAAATGTTTATCATTTCTCCCCACGTTAAGATTTCTAATACTCGTCAATTAAATTTAATTACTGACAATTTTATTTAATTGGTATCTTGAAATTTCTTAAGCCCTTCTTCTTATCTTATTTGACCGCCGAATAATCAAATCTACCTGCAAGGTTAGGCTCGGTCAAAACTTATAAGCTTCCTTCAAGAGGAGTCGTCAATTCCAATCTTTCGGGACGTGGATTCCGTTAATAATTAATATTCACCATATAAATAATATCACTATCTAACTCACCGAAAATATAGATCCACATAAGATCGCACCCTGTAATGAATCAAAATAATGAATATTAAATATATGCAAATCAATAATTATTTCAGGATTAAGAGCATAAGAACTATTCATAATAATCATGAGATGTGAATTAATTTATATAGTCAGTATAAAATTAATTACCCCAATGTGTCATGTTTAATACTCACAAAGTGTAATGGCATAGAGAGTTAGAACAATAAACGACGCTATTATCTGTTCTCTGTACCAAGACAGGCCTACTAAAACTCTATACCACAGTCGTACCGATGGTATGTCTATTTTTATCTAAACTATAAGCATAAAACTTGTATTCTGCAAAAACCTAATATCTGATTTTCTGTGTGTAAGCTGTACTCTACAAACCAGATTAGATATTGTACAGAAAATTGGACATCTATGCATAACATTAAAGAAAATAATATACATACATTGCTCATAAATATTCTCATAAAATAAAAAAATAATTTTATTAAAAATAAATTTAAATACTAAAAATATAGTTTTCAGTATACTAACCCTAACAGAAATCAAGTGGAATGGTGCTTCAGTATGATCCTTGAGGAATTTTCCAAGCTCAGTATCCAAGCCAAGTAAGCCAAATCTTTGAACCAGTGAACCCACAATGTCCAAACCTCTAGCTGCCAACTTGAACCTAGAGCCGCCACTTTGCAACCATGGGGCCGCCACCTTGCATTGTGGCAACTGTTTGAGAAACTTATGGAAACTATAGCTTGAAGTAGCAACCACCAACTCCAACCATGGGGTCACCACCGTGCATAGTGGTGGCCGCCATAAGAAACTTGTGGAAACTCTCCTGAAGTAGCGACCGCCAACTCATGATGTGGCGACTGTTATCTTGAAAAACCCTAACATGTCCTAAAACGTGCCAAAATATCGTTGGTTAATGAATTCTATAAATACTGTACTCCTGGTACATTTTTTAGAACAAGAATTTTAAATGAGATATACTATGTCGAAGTACTGAGAGAGTACAATTTTTATGCCGGCACCCTGCTGATTCGCGGATGTATGAGCTGCATTACGCCTATATTCTACCAAATTCCTAACTTACTAATTGGAATTGGAGCATTCCACGAGGATCGGACAATTGAGCACTATTCTACTGACTTGAGGATTCATCTGGGTTACGCTTCAGGTATTCTACAAGATCCCCGATACTTCTCTCTTCACTCTCTTCTTATGTGACGAGGTTGGCTTACATTTTCGATTGCATGCCTACTTCTTAATTTTATGCTAAGTAATTTCTAAATCTGAAGCATGTTTTATTCTAGTTTCGAACTAGTTATGCTTTTCTATAGTTTGATCGGGTTTCATAGTTTCGTATATTTTAGTTCTTTATTTTATAGTATAATATCATTATTGTATTATTCTAATGAAATTTAGCAATCTTACCTATATTCCTTGCATCGTAATCTGTGATATTACGATTGCGAAATTCCGGCATCAACATTAATGTGATCATAATAGTCAATATTGTGCCCACATTCTTTTCTTTTCTTTTATTCTAAGTTTTACCTCATTACAGTTGTTTGATTAAAGCATACTTTATTTTACTAGCATAGTTTGTTATTTCTAAAATTTTAGAAAGTAATAGACTAGGTTAGGTACTTACACACTAGTTTCATGACATGTTTAGAATTTAGGATTTGTTTTAGTTTATTTTCCTCACTTATCCTATGTGGTCTTTATCATAAATTTTATTAACGTATTTCTAACATATTTAGATTTTCTTTGTTTCTATACCTTTGTCAATACCATGCGGTTTGCTCCATATATCATTTAGTTAGAAATTGCTTGCCGTAGGATTTAGGATTTTCTTTTGTTACCTGTTTCATTTGGCATTCTATATACATGTGCTACGTATTTTCGTTATTTGATTTTGGATGTTTTCTCTCTGCCTTTATTTTTTAAATTTGCATGTATTTGAAAATTTAATTAAGAACCAATGATGATTAGTAGAGGCCAACCTCATGGTTGGGCGAACGGGATGTCAAATACATTTTCCAATTCGTACCTTAGCCCCAGACCATTGTTTTCTCTAGTTACCATTTTAAATATCAGTGACTCATTTTGTTTTTCTTGATTTTTCTCAAAAACCAAGTGGCGACTCTATTTTTCACAAAAAAGGATTTTCAATTTTTGGTTTTCAATGTGTTAAAAGTAGTTTTTAAACATTTCTTGAATTCTCTTATTTTTAAACCAAAATCCTAAATCCCAGTGCCACACTATGCGTCTGCATTACTTTTCATGTTTTCTAATTAAATCCTCCCTTGGTTTGGGGCCCTAGAGCTCACCAAGTCCCTGAGCATTGATTGATCCATTTTCCTAGGTAAAGTTAGGGTTTCTGCTAAAATCGACCGCTGAGATCGGCACCTAGGTAAAGCTAGAATTTTAGTGCCTAGACTGAGCTAGGGCTTATTTGCCTAGGCAAAGCTACGGCTATTTACTAAAATTAGCCACTAAGCCCGGGACATAGGTAAAGCAAGGATTTTTGTTGAAGCTGGCCGCTGAACCCAGCACCTCGGTGAAGCTAGGATTTTAGTGCCTAAACTAAGCTAGGGCTTACTTGCCTAGGAAGAACTAGGGCTTTTTTAGCCTACCCAGAGCTAGTGCTTTTTTTTTTTGCCTAGTTAGAGTTAGAGCTTTTTTTTACCTAGTCGAAGCTAGGGCTTTTTGCTTAACCATAGCTAGTGCTTTTTCTTGCCTAGGCAGAGTTAGGGTCTTTTGCTAAAATCGATCATTGAGCCCAACGCTTAGTGTGGATGCTTTGATGGGAGGACGTGGGAGATGCATCGAATATCTATTATTTTTAGAAAGATGTTCTTTTCTTTTTAAAATAAAGAGTCCAAGATATTTGAGCGTCCTTTTTGAAAAAGAAAATTGAATCCCCACTTGATTTTTGAGAAAAATCAAGAAAAATAAAAGAAGGTTGCGGTTCTTTTAAAAACATAACCAGAGAGAAGAGGGTCCGGGGGCTAGGGTATGAGAAAGGAAGATATTAGGTACCCTTTTTGCCCAACCATGAGGTTGACCTTTACTTTGTCAATGTTAATTTTTGTTGTAAACTTTTTAAAGGTAACATATACAGAATAGAAGGTTAAAGAGAGTTCAAACAAAAGTAGACAATGAAATAAAAATCTGACTACGATCGTAGGGTCATGTAACTTGGTTGTTATTTCTAGATATGCTACACGTATTGTTTGAGCAAAACAAAGCAAAAAACAAATAAATAAGCGGTAAACGAACAAGTAAGATTCTAAGGGTCATGCAATAGTATTTTTGTCCATATGATGCTGTAAACAGGCTATATAGAATAGGCAGAAGGGATTTAAACATCATATTTAAGCTATTGGACAAGCAAAAAACTCACGACCATAGCAACAAATGTCGCGGCCATGATAAATATAGTCATAAAAATAGGCGGTCGTGACTATAATAGGGTAACTGCGAAGAATAGAATGAAATTATCTCACGATCGTAACAAATGAATGTTGCGACCATAGTTTTTGGGAGGTACAAAAAGGGTATATGCGTTACACGTGGCTTAAAACAGGCTCAGATGAATAGGATATGCATGACAGAGACCATAACCTATTGGTTTTAGGCTAGATCTACCATCTTTCATCCTCTATGCAAGTAATAACTCTAATCAGGATATACAAGATATCAAAAATGAATACCAAAGAACTTAAAACACATTTACATGCTACTGATCTCTTAAAAACTGCACGGCCATAACAAAGGGAGATGACGATCGTGAGAAACGTGAGGGAAAAGAAGGTGGCCATAACATTAACATATCCTCATAATATATAGATATGAAGGTATGTAGAATAGAGACCTTAGCCCATTTGGTCGAGACCAGATCTACCTTTCATTACCCAATAGAAAGATAGACAAAGGTACAGAAAGTGAAAATATTAAATAAAACAACAAAAGGATGTACAAACTTGAAATAAACATATAACAGAGAGGTTTGACAAGGGTTTTAGCATTTTTGGCCCTAAAACAATGTCACAGCTGTAACAACAAAATGTTACGATCGTCCATATAAAAAGGCCTAAATGTACTGGCGTATATCCAAATATAACTGTTGTCACTGTGGGTTTAACAGAACATATAGCCGTGACATAGGAAAGTTACGACCGTTATGTTCTAGATGCTCAGTAAGTTTTTGATGTGTCCAGTGTGCTTATGAGTATCGAAACAAGATGTAAACAAATGTAAATATACGAAACAAAAGGGTATGCAAATACTATTAATGATAAAAACTTGGAAGAAATGAATATTTACATTGAAATGAATGGTAAACAAGAAACAAAATAATGAAAACCTTATCCACGACACCCTCGGGGGAAGAAGATGAAGGTTTAAGAAGAGTCGTAGGATCCTAAGGTTACCTCGTGTGAGTATCCACCTCGAATGGCCTCTCGGTGGTGAGAATATGATGCATCCGATCCAATATATGTGCTCTAGGAACTCCTATGAGGCAAGTAAGAACACGAATGAGGCTCAAAAAGTATGGGATGAATATCGAAATATTGGGTGTGAATGGATTTTGGCAGAGTTTTGTTCTCCAGGTTGATTCTTTCTCATTTTTGTACAAAGCGTCGCCTATTTATAGGCAAGGTGGGAGACCAGACACCCTTTGGAATGCTATCACCTATCCAAAAAGGGATAACAATGACGGCCGCTACCTTTTTGCTTTTGTACAGTATAGGCTGCTATCTTCTTGGTGGTGAAAAGGGCAGTCATGACTTTTAAAAGTTATGACCTGGATAAAAAAGCAATGGCCGTGAGAAAGAAAGTCACAGCTTCATTTAAGGTTTTCAAAAAGGTCAAGGCCTAGAGAGTAAGGACACGGCCTGTTCTAGGATTTTCAAAAGGGTGGCGGCCGTGTGGATGGGAATGTCATGGCATGAAGGAATGTTTAGGATTTTAAAATTTTGAGCCATATTCATGTCTTTGCTTGCATGGGGGTATCCCTGAGCATGATTTTTGTACTTTCGTTATTGAGGCACAATCGAGATGGGTGCGTAAGATTTGGCTTTATTGAATTGAGGTGTCAACAGTTGCCCCTTTTTGACAAAGCATGCAGTAACTTGTGGTGCAAGTAAATATCAAAACTCCAGAGACAAACCGATTGAACAAGCCGCCAATCTTAGGCACAAACAAAACATGTAGAAAAGTGCGGTCGAACCTAAATTTCCATCTAGCTTCCTACGTACCCCTATTGTAAGGGATCTGACCGATCGTAGTTCATGGGGTAATGCATATAATGTAAACAGGCTAATCATGATGCATGACAGGTACAGTGTAATACAAACATGTACAATGCAAGAAAGTTTTAAGGTCACGACATGGACAAAAAAAATATCAATCAGTTTTAGATCGTGAAAGGACCAATGGGGCTAAGAGCAGTTTAAGGTCATGCGAACACTAACAAGTCAGTTTAGGGTCATGAGGAGGATCGAATTCTAAGGGGACAAGTTTAAGGTCATGTCGGGGACCGATAAGTCAATTTAAGGTCAAGAGGATGACCAAATAAGCTAGGGATAATTTTAGGTCATGTTGAGGATCGACGAGATAAAGGGGCAACTTTTAGGTCGTGCGAGGACCGACGAGTCAGTTTAAGGTCATGAGGAGGACGGAAGGTTCAAAGGAAAATTTTAAGGTCGTGCAAGGACCGACGAGTCAATTTAAGGTCGTGAGGAGGATCAAAGGTTTAAAGGGGCATTTTAAGGTTGTGCAAGGACCGACGAGTCAGTTTAAGATCATGAGAAGGACCGAAGGGGGTCAATACAATTTTAGATTGTGTCGAGGACCGATGGTGCTAAAGGTAGTTTTTGGTCGTGTGAGGACCGACGAGGTAAAGGGGCAACTTTTAGGTCATGTGGGGACCAATGAGTCAATTCAAGGCCATGAGGAGAACCAAAGGTTCAAAAGGGCATTTTAAGGTCATGCGAGGACCAACGAGTTAGTTTAAGATCGTGAGGAGGACCGAAGGTTCAAAGGGGCATTTTAAGGTCGTGAGAGCATTGACGAGTCAGTTTAAGGTCATGGGGAAGACCGAAGGTGCTAGGGGCATTTTAAGGTCATGAGGAAGACCGAAGGTTCTAGGGGCATTTTAAGGTCATGAGGAGGACCGAAGGTTCTAGGGGCATTTTAAAGTCGTGTAAGGACCGGTGAGGTAAATGGGTAACTTTTAGGTCATGCGAGAACCGACGAGTCAATTTAAGGTCATGAGAAGGACCAAAGGGGCTCAGTACAGTTTTAGGTCGTGTCGAGGACCGATGAGATAAAGAGGCATGTAGATCATGAAAAGGGGATAAGAAAGCCTTCGATCATTCAAAACCCACACGAGGTGGTTCCAAGGTCTAAACGAAGGGAAAACACAAAACAACAAAGAGGCCATCACTTTAATATGTTTTGGCTTGTACTATTTTGCCCTAAGGAGATGGCGGCATGTACATAAAGTTCACGGCCTTGTGAAATAGATGGGAAAAAGGCGTGGCCGCGACAATAAAGAGTTGCGGCCTAGGTCAGGTTGTGATGGCCGCTAAGTTTAAATGAGGTGAACCTCACGGCCATGAGATCGATAGCAAAACATAAGTTCTGAGACCGTTCGAAAAAACCATTTGCGCGAAGTGTTTTTTTCTTCATTCCCTCATCTCTCTCGCATCATCTCACTCTCTCCCTCACTCTCGGCTCTCTCTATCTCTCTCAGCTCTCTCTATCTATCTCAACTCTCTCTATCACGAACTCTCACTTTCTCTCTCAATTCCCTCTCTCTCAAACTCTCACTTTCTCCTTCGAAAACATGTTTATTCTCTCTCTCCTCTCCGTAGTTTTCTCTGCCATGGTTGGAGGTTTTAGGTTCGGCTTCGTGGGTGATGAGGCAGCGCCGGTGGTGTTGGACGTGATGGTGGTGGTGATGCCGGAGGTGGAGCGGCTAGAGGTGTGGCTAGATACAGTGGCGACGGGGACAAGGATCTCCTACTCGAGGGAGGGGGTGCGCCGGGCATGCCAGAATATTTCATCCTTGCCACCTACATTCCTCTTCTTCACCGGTTGCGAAAGTCGGCCATGAAGAGGTTCATTTTCTCGAATGTCATAGCGGAGCATGAGGTTCTTCTTCGGCGTTATGAGGATCATCTCTCAGCCCAAAATCTCGACGTAAGTTGAAAACTTGAATTCGTTGCTTGCTTTTTGTTTGTTTGGACGTTTGAGCTTTTGGTTACTTTGACATTTGATTGAATGGGATCGAGCTTTGAACTTGAATTGAATATTGAATTGTATTGAATTGGTTAGTTATTCGAGATTGAAATATTGGATTGCAGTTGAGATTTGGTTTGAAACATTAGACTTAACTAGGTTAGACCTTGGCTAGGATTGGATAGACCTTTGCTGTAACGATCCGAGTTTCGAATTTTTTTTTTCTTTTCAATAATGTTTAATAAATAATAATAAATAAAAATATATCATTTTGTTGTGGAGTATATAATTCATGAAATTTATTATAATAATAAATCTAAATAAGTTTGATTTTTAAATTAAGCTAAATATTTAAGCTTAAATGATAAGATTATAATAAGTGTTATGCTTACGTTAAGTTTAAAGTTTAATAATAATAATAATAATAATAATAATAATAAATAATTTAATAGTAGAATAATTTTCTTTTAGAAGGTAATAATCTATTTAGGAAAGCAATATCTTTTAAAGGGCAAATAACAAAATTTATTAAGAAATAAATAAATAAAATAACTATATTTATATATATAGAATCTTTGTATGTATATGCATATATATATATATATATATATATATATATATATAGCCTTTAGGGTTGGAGGGATTATGAGAAATCACGCCGCTGGGATTGCAATCAGTGGTTTAGGGAAAAAAAAAAGAATATCACACAACAGTGCGCCGCTGGGAGAAATTCGGGAGAGAAGTTCATCCTGCTTTTTTGCACGGATCAAGAGTCAAACGAAGTCGGATTATCATGATGTTTTAGAGGCATACTTCTGGCATAGTGTTTTTGATAAACAACGGTTTCGTTTTTCAATCGGTAAGATCTAAACCTATGTTTATTTTTGTTGATCGTTACGAATAGTATTCGATTATTCCGGCGTTCCGTTTTCTTCTCGTTCTCCAACCGTTCTTTGTTTTTTTTAGAACGAGAGAGGAGAATAAGTCTCTGGATTTGTAGATTAGGAAAGAGACTAAACCCTTCGTCTCGAACCAAAACCGTTATCGTCGTGCCGTCGTAAAAAGGCGAAAAAGATAACCAAAATCACTAGTTTCGCAACGCGTCGGTGTTTATTCTTTCCTTTTGATTTTAGTTCCAATTATTTTCTGTATTTTAATACGTATGATGAATATTCTGATATTAATAGTTTGCTTTTAATATAAATAATTAATCAAAAATAAAAAAAAAATAACCGAATCATTAGTTTTGCGTCGTTTTAATATTTAATTATTTCGACGAATCCTATGATCATATAGTTGCCGGATTTTTGAATATTTATGATAATTATTGTGAATTTAAGAGGGTTTATTTTATTAAAAATAATTAATCGATTAGTCAAACTTTAATCGGGTTGTTCATATTAAAAAAAAAAAGACGACATAAACGCGTGTTTTAAAGATGAACCTTATTATTAATAAAAAGTTTATTTTTTCAAGATGGTTTTAATGGATATTAGTATGTATATCTAATATCAAAAGAAATAATTTAAAACTAATAGAAATTGACAAAAACTGAGATATGTACAAGCTGTCAAAGCTGGACCGTGCGAACAAGCTTCTGGTTTTTGATTTGCGTGTTAAGTTTGTTGAGCCTTTATATGATTTAATTAAAAATGGGTTGAATCATCATCTTAAGATTATTCTAAAGTAACAGAAAGTTAATTGAGTTGCTAAAATAAAAAAAATTAATAAAAAAAAAATTAATAAGTTAAAAAAAAGTTATATAAATACGAAACTTGAATTCAAACTGACACTTGACACATTTTGTTTGATTATAAGATTATTTGTTTACTGATTCATACATGTTTAAATATCTTATATTGTTATTGATGATCGCATGTTAAGTTGTTGTTTTTCATTATAGCATGATTCGTATCGCAGATTGATTATTGATTTTAGCTTGTTTTTAACTATTGGGAATGTGTTCATCGGGAGGGTTGCATAAATAAATTTCGCATGCTAAAAATCATAACGGGGTTAATTATGAGGAGTTAGTTGTATGTCGTGGTTTGTTGTGGTGATGAAAATTATTAAGGTGCACCCGTCGTAGGCTGGGCCGGTGTTCTACTTTAATAATATCCGGCAAAATTTAGGTTTTTGATAAGTTACCTTGCAGACACCCGCCGTAGGCTGGGCCGGTGTATATTTTAGGGTAACTTATCTGGCAGACACAGATGCGTTCTCGGTTGTAATTCTAGGATGATTATCTGGCAGAAACAGACCGTAGGCTGGGTCTTGTTATTATTCTAGGATATTATCTGGCTGAAACAGTAAAAACTTCTCGTGTATTAGATTTGATGATGATGATGTTGATGATGATGAGGAGAATGTGTTTTGGTAGTATTTCAGGATAATCCTAATTGGAGTTATTAGTAATTAATTAAATCACGATGCATTTTGATATGTCTATTGTTTATTTGTTACTACCTGTTGATGTGATTAGCTAGCGATGCATGCTTTACTTGTGATGAGTTTACTGAGTTCTTCGAACTCATGGCTTCGTTTTTTGTTGCCCTGGTGATTCAAACACTAGGTTATGAAGTGCAGGATGATGTCGTAGAGGAGAACATAGAAGAACAGATAGAGTCCTGATTCATGTGAACCTAACCACCCGAGTCTTTATTATCAGCATTTTTGTTTTCAGTTATTTTTTTATTATTTACCACTGTAAGAACAATGATGTAATAAAACTTTTGACTAAATTTTTATTTTTTGAAAAATATTGGAATAAGAAATTACCTATTCTGTTGCTTAGTATTTTATTTGTTGCTCTTGATGAATCCAAAATTTTTGGATCGTCACATTTGCTCTTAGACAAAACTTTTGGGTTGAATTTTGAACTTGGGTTGAGTGTTGGACTTGGGTTGAAACCGACTTTTGACTTTAAGTTAAGTCGCATTAAGTGGGGCCTACTTGAATTGATTTGAGAATTGGACATGGACTTGTTTTGTGTTGAACTTCAAATTTTGGTTAAATTTGAAAACTTTGGACTTTGAACATGTCTTGGGTTTGGGTTGACTATGTTGAGTCATGGGTTTGGGATGTATTCGAGCCAAACATAGGAATTTAGGTTGATTTGAGATTAAAAGCTGAATTAAACTTTAAAAGTTTGAATTTTGAATCAAAGCGAATCTTATTTTATAAGAATCTTTATGAGCAATGTAAGTATATCATTTTCTTAATATTATGCATAGATATCATTTATTCTGTATAGTAGTTAATCTAGTGTGTAGAGTACGATTTGTGCACAAAAGATCATATTTTAGATTTTTACAGAATATAAGTTTTATGTTCACAGTTTAGATGAAAATGGGCATACAATCGATACAATTGTAACACAAAGTTTTAGTAGGTCTATCTTAGTTACAGAAAACAGATAATAGCGTCGTCTATTATTTTGACTCTCTGTGCTAGTACACTTTGTGTATATTGAATAAGACACATTGGGGTAATTAATTTTATTCTGACTATATAAATTAATTCACACTCCAAGGTTATTATGAATAGTGCTTATGCTCTTAATCCTGAAATAATTATTGATTTGCGTATATTTAATATTCGTCGTTTTGATTCATTATAGAGTGCGATCTTTTATGGGTTTATATTCTAGGTGAGTATTAGATAACGGTATTGTTTATATAGTGAATATTAATTTTTGACGATACCCCCTTAAGGAAGCTTATAAGTCTTGACCGGACCAAACCCTACAGGTAGATTTGATTATTCGGCGGTCAAATAAGTTAAGCGAAACGGCTTAACGAATTACAAGATGTCAATTAAATTAAATTATCAGTAATTAAATTTAATTGATAGGTATCGAAAATTTTAACGTGAAAAAAAATGATAAGCATTTAATAACAGAAGCTCAATGCAAGAAGGTATTAAAATTATGGGTCAGAGTGCAATTATAGCTCTTTAGTAGTGTGAACTGTAATTCAGTGTTTTATGAAAATTACATAAACTGTTGCTAGTTTTCCATAATTGCAGATACCGCTATGAGATTTACTTAATTACAAAAACCGCTGATGGGTGTCTGTGTTCCACTAGAAGCCTTATTCATCATTACTCTACAGGTCCCTGCTGTAACCTTATAAATATGCGGGTAGGCTGAACCAGTTTCATAACTTGTCTTTTAAGACTAAAACTGTCCAGTTTCTGCCAGTACGAGTTTTTGATATATTGTAGCCCATACTACATTTAAGAATAGCATAAAGGAATACAATAGATGGTCTGACATGTGTTTCAACTCGGAATCAAAAACGTAGTTGAAGATTTGACAAGTAAAAAAGCATTCGTCTAAATTAACTTTGGTTGCACAGGTTTTAATTTTGATCGTTCGACATCAAAAATTTTATCTAGAGCCCGTTTCAGTTTTTATCCATCTAGTTAATATTTTTCAAAAATCGTTTGCAAAAATAATGATCTTGGCAATTTTGCCTCCAACAATTGGTATCAGAGCCGTTTTGTTTTTTGTATACGGTTATCGGGACCAAAAAATTTTAGAACTGTGCTAACTTGATTTTACAGACATTCTATTCTCTGTTTTATGATCGTCATTTATTTCATGTTTAATGGATTGGGTTTGAATGATGATTATTTTTTTAATCATGGTGGTTGACCGTGATAGATCAAATGTGAGCATTCGGCACATAGGATCGATGTAATAGCTAGTTATTTGTTTTTAAATATCTATTTAAGTTATTTAAGAACAAGTTGAATATATTCAAGAACACGAAAAACAACAGCGGCACTGGTCGTGGTTTCAGGAGTTACGGGCCACGGATCACGATGGTTTTTTTAATGATATTTTGACTTACTTTTTAGTAATTTTTTCTGTAATTTATAAGCTTAAAAACAGCATTAAAAACTATTCCCAAAATATGAAAAAAAAAATGCATAAAAAATAGCCCATCGACGGCACCATCGGCGGCTATTCGAAGCTGTTTTTTGTGAGTTTTTTTTATGTTTTCGAGACTATTTTTGAACAGATTTTTTGGCATAAAAAGAAGTAAAATATCACTGGAAAAATAGTCCAAAAGTGAAAAAGAAACTGGCCAAAAGTGTAGGAAAAACAAGGCGACAACAGCGGCAGCTTTCGAAGCTATTTTTTGGGGCTTTTCGGATTTTTTTTAGATGTTCTTCAAAACATCATATTTGAGCTATTTTTTCAGAGAAAACGAGCGCAAAAAGACCACCGAAAAAAGCCCAAACGGGCAGCGAAACAGGGTGGCGACGCTAGTGAGCTATGGCAGTAGTTTTCAGGCTGATTCTGGGCTATTTTCGAATTAGAATTTTTTACAAAAATATAATATATTTTGTTAGCTGCGTTTGAAAAAAAAAGGGACGAAAATAGAGTTCGGATGAGGCCAGAACAGCCTCGGGATGTTGGCAGCGCAATACTGTTGCGGGGCAATAGCGTTTTTTCGGCAGCCATTGAAGCCTCTTTTTTAGCAGTTTTCGAGCAAATTTTTTGATAAAAAAATACTATTTTTCAAGAGATTTTCTCAGTATAAAAAGCGTCGAAAACAGAGCTCGGTTGAGGCGACAAAAGCCACCTGAAGGTGGCGACACAAGGCAGCGCCGACGGGCTGGTGGTGGCTGGAGGTTTTGGCTTGGTCCAGGGCTAATTTTTGGTTGTTTTCTGATATGTTCGAGGTTGATATATGATATATTTGTATATCATACAGTATCATATCATTCTGATGCAATCGGGACACATGAATCAGAAACGAATAAGAATTGATGCAACTTATTTTCAACAAAAGTTTAAAACTCATGAGAGTTTCTATTCGATAATAAAATCGAGATATATGCATATTATGTTTATATATATGAACTGCTTGGATGATTTGTATATCTGTTTTATTTATCCTGTTAATTTTATCAATTCAAAAATTTGATTTTAATTAAAATATTTTGTAATAGAAAATAAAATAATTTTTTAATTAATTAATTTTAATTAAATAAAAAAACTTTAGACATTTTATTTTTTACAAAATGTCACGTTTAAGATGATTTTTCATAAAATCATATATCATCAGAAAATGTGAAAATTAATTCCAAATTTTGAATTAATTAAATAAAAAATGTTTAATCAAAATAAATTATTATTTTTCAAAAAATGTGAAACGAAAAATAAAATAAATAAATACTTTTAA
>JAULJZ010196590.1:0-20217 GCA_032270985.1 Heliamphora pulchella
CTCTTGTGCAAATTAATTTTTAATTTATATCGAATCGAAAATCAAAAATAATACCTTGCTCCGAACACCCACCACGGTTTCGAATCGTCCACCGTCGGCTCTGATACCATATTAACCGTAATGGAAAGCCATACCCAAAAAGATAGGCCAGCACTCTTATTTATAATAAAAAGTTAAGCCACACTATTACATCTCTATACTCTCACACACAGAATAATAGTAAAGATACTACTAAGATACATATATATCTAACATCTGGTAGCTGAAATTTTTTAAAAATTTTCAAAACATCTATTATATCTGAGAAACAAAAGATGTTACATGTTATTGGAAGACAATCTCCTAGTGATAAAGTTGAGATTAAATGCTGTTAAAGTAGCATATTTTACAAGATTTGAAGCACTATGTTGCTCAAGTAAGATTATCTACATTTGCTCAACTAAGAAATTAAGTAACGTAAGTTTATCTACATTTGCTATGATTTGATAAAATTGTCTTTGCACTCGCAAAAAGGAGTTTCTATGCCAACAAAGTGTATATGTATTGGTACACTTAATAGCTAGGGTACGATATGAGTATGGCAATATGGAAAAATCTAAAATATTGGATCGGTACAGTCTTAATTTCTTTTTGGGTAAATTACACTAACTTGTCTTGACGTTCAGAGAAAATACATCAAACACCACACTTTTGGCCTAAGTAGCATGGACAAGACACGCGACACGACACGACACAGACATGCCGGCACGGTAATTTTAAAAAAATACAGGACACGACATGCTTAGGACACTTTAAAATTTTATATTTGTATATATTTATTATGCATCAAATATGTAAATAATTTATTCAGTGATAACTGAACATATACAACATATCGTTAATAAAATTAAAAGGTTTTATATTTGATCTTATAAATGCACTCAAATATATTTAGTGTCCATAATTTGCGTTTCGAAAAATGAAAAATATTGTTACTATGAAGAAATTCATCACATAGGATGTACTCGAAGAGTTCAAAAAGTATCCATCAAGTAATGAGGAAATGTATGACATTATAACTTATAATCTTTTAATTAAGATATACTTAAAAAGTGTTGGACACGACTTTAGGAGTGTCCGAGGAGTGTTGTGTCCGACACGGGTGTCCGACACGACACGCCTTGTTCGTAGAAGTGTCCGTGATTCTTAGCTTTTGGCATAATTACATTGACTTCCTTGGGATTTGAATTCACATAACAAGTAACACATTTTGTTACTTGTCTGTTATTTATGTGGTGGGGCTGGGGGCTGGGGGCTGGGGGCTGGGGGCTGGGGGCTGGGGGCTGGGGGCTTGGGGCTTGGGGCTTGGGGATTGGGCCGCAGTGGTTGGGGGACTAGTGTTGGCTAGGGACTGGTAATTGGCGACTGGCGGTGGGTAGGGATTGGTGATTGGTGGTGCTTGCGATGGGACTGGCTGGGGCTAGTGGCGACAGATGGGCGATCATGTGGTGGCAGTGGTTGGGCAATCATGTGGTGGCAGTGGTTGGGCAATCAGGTAGTGGTATTGTTGATGGTTGGGTGGTTGATCGTTGGATCAGGTCATGGCGATTAGATGGTGGACGATCATGTGGTGGCAGTGGTTGATGGTTTGGCCATAAGTGCTAGTTGTGACTGATGGTGTGAAGCGGCGCGGTGATGGCCCTCGGCAACTTGTGACGGTTTTGGGGAGGTTGCTTGTGCTTTTGTGGTGGTGTTGCTGGTGGATCTTTATTGCCAATGGTTGCTCTATGCTCCGACTTTGTGTAGGGATTAGTGAGGGAGAGGAGTGAAAGCTGAGTTAGTATGATTAATCTTCAATTTGTCCTAAAATTTTAAGGGTAAATTGGTAAATGCAACTATATTATTAATGGCGTTAACATAAAAGGGAGGCTGATGTACTTATGCTAAAAGTATGATGCTTGCTGTATTTTTGCTATATCTCGAGGTGGTTAATGTAATTTACCCTTCTTAATTTTTTTTAGTATTGTACTTTGTATATAACAAATATAAAACTATTTTTAGCAATAAATAGCAACATTCAAGAAGTATTGGCATTGAAAAGAACAAAGAGGAGAAGAAAAAGGAAAATACGAAATGGATGATTGGCCACAAAACTATTGTAATTACTTGATAATATAGAGTATATAGTACCTCAACAGTGCAATTGGTCAGTGTTTTTCTCCATAGATGGACAACCACCTTCAGTCCTCGGTGGAGGCACGCTTCCTGTGGTTGTCATCGTTGACCATTCACATTGCTATGCCTCTTGTTATGATGTGTGTGATGGAGAGGATGTGGGGGCTTTTGTTCGCTTTTTGGGTAGTGAGGTGGGAGAGTTGTGCAGGCTTACTCCCCACAAGAGTACTCTATCTAGTCTCCAAACTTATTTTTTGTCTGTTCATACTCTTTTGAGTTTGGTGGCTAGGAAGCTGGAGAAGGTGCAGAGGGATTTTTTAGGGGGTGAGTTGGGAATAGCTTGAACTTCCACTTGGTGAATTGGAGTGCAATTTGTTCTTCAATGGAGGAAATCTGCCTCGGTGTCAGGGAGTTGGTCAATTTTACGTCTATTTTTGAAGAAATGGCTGTGGTGATTTGCATTTGAGAGGGATTGTTGTTGGAGGAAGTTATCCAGTGTAAGTACGAGTCTGATCCCGAGTTAGATTTTGGGTAAATGTATGGTGTGAGGATACGACTCTGCGCGAATCTTTCTAGACATATTTGCCTTGGCTACAGATAAAGATGTGCTTGTAGCGGATTATGCTCAGTGGGGTGGAGTGTTTACGTTTGGGATATTGGGCTAAGAAAAAAGGTGCAGGATTGGAATTTGGATTAGATGTGGTTCTTCTAGGATTGTTGTACAGCTCCAAAGGATTGGATGGAGGGATGGACATAGTCTTACAGAGTGAGACCTGTGGTAGGCGGTTTACTGTCAAGTGTTTTTATAGGTGCTTGGAAGGGTGAAGCAGAGCCTCTTTTCCTTGGGAATGAGTTTGGAAGGTGAAAGCCCTCTCGAAGGTGGTGTTTTTTGTCTGATGTGTCGTGCATGGTGTTGTTTGCATAAGGACGGGGATTATGTGGCTCACATTCTGATTCATTGTAATTGCGAGGGAATTTGGGGGTTGTTTTGTTATTTTTTTGTGTAGATAAGGAGGTGGGTGGGGTTTTGTTGGGTTGGAATGGAGTGTGTGTGCCCAAGAAACAGGAGGAGGGCGTGGCCTTTGGTCCCTCTATGTTTAATGTGGTTGGTATAGCGAGAGCGTAGAATTTTATTAGGGTTGAGACTCCTTTATACATTTTGAAAGTTGTCCTCCTAAGTAACTTGCATAGTTGGCTTTTTGAGAGGGACACGATTTTTTTTTTATTTGATACGGCTGATTTTATAGATTCTCTTTTAGTGGGATGACTTCTTTTGTCGAGGTTTTTGAAAAAGTAGAGACTGCTTTTTTGTTCTCCCGTTTTGTATACGAATGGAATCTCTTTATGCGCATTTGTATAATCTCACTAGTCAAAAACCAAGGTTTTAGTTTAGCATAGTGTTTTTTAATGTTAGGGTTTTAAATCACTTTCTAAACCTCAAACTCATTTTTTATAAAGAGACAAGAAGTTACTTTATTTTGGAATCCTTTTAGTTTCTAAAATTTCAAACAAACCGCACACACATCCATTTATGTATCATTTGAATAACCAAAATGTACTGAAGCTGTACCCAAAACATACCGAAGCCATACTTAAAGAAATTAAATTCAGAAGTACCCAGTACTTTTTTGGGTGTACCTGGAGCCGTATTTCTACTGGATGTCTCCTATACCTATACTGTCATACGTCAATATTTTTGTCTACATACTTCATATATATGTATTTATAGACATACATATAAAGAGGAAGGGGTGAGTCTCAGAAGTAAAAGTTTTAATCTTAAATTGGGGCAGGGAGCAATTGAAAAGTACAATTTACTGGAAATCGATTTGGTTACCAAATCATCAGAAGTCTCGGATTATTTGGCGGGGACATGTGACTCAGCATCAGAGTGAATCATGCAAACTAGGGTAGAGAAGAAAGGAAAGGAAAGATTCATGCTGGAGCCTTTATCCAGGAAATTTGATAGAACAAAGAAAAAGGCCCTCTCCAAACGCACATTCACAAACCTGCTTACTACCTGGAGAGCAGGACTGTCATATCTATACTGTTGGTACAGCTTTCAAGAATTATGATCTTTCGAGGATTGTGATCTTAATTTTCTACGAACTGTTGGACTTTGAGCATTTTTTTATGCACTTTAAGTTCTCTCTTTTTGCATAAGATTTCTATTTCGATTTTTCAATAATGTATATCAAGCTATCCAACAAAACTTGTTGCAAGTTTGAACTGCACATTAATTGAATCTGACATTTCTACTTTCTGGTAGATGTTTCTTATTGTTAACTGCAAGAAATAAACAATTGGATGTTCAAACTGGATTTGAACTGAAGGTACTACTGATGAGATAATGGAGTGTGCACTAACTTGCTGTTAATTGTAAAAAGTTAACTTTAATAGTCTGAATAAATTTCTCTTTTTGATTTTCTAAAAGTTTCTTGTACTTGATAGTATACTAACTTTGTCAATGAAGTTCCACCAACATAATTGAAAAGAAAATTTTATAAGATAACTATTTGACTAGCAAAGTTATTAGGACAAATTGTTGAGTTTAAGAAATATCATATAAACAAAATGAGTGTTGTTAAAATGAAAATGTTGAGGCGCATATGTGGTAAGATTATAAATAATAAAATCATAAATGGAAACATTTGTGAAATGATAGGGGTCACACCAATTGAAAATGAGCTGTTAGAAAATATACTAAAAGTGATTTAGATACATACAACGTATAATGCAATGGTAAAAAAATGTTATAAGATTACTGTCAATAAAAATACTAAGGAGAGGTGAAAACCTAAATGGACATGGGATGTTGTAGTAAGAAATTTTTGAACTTATTGAATCTAACTAAAGGAACGTATTGACCCTGAAATAGCAACATAGTGAAAAATGATTCATGAAGCCGACCACAATTGATAGGGACACAAAGATTAGTTCGGTTTGGTGATTGGTTGATTAAGTTTTGTCTTGTTCACAAATAGTTTTGAGTTATCTGTATCCTTTTGATAATTGTCCTTGTATTTTTCCATATGTTTTCATTTTTTATTTGTATGTTTGTATGCAGTTTTTTACTACAGAACCATATGCTTGTGGTCCTTCTACTCTTCCACAATATCCTCCAACCAAAGAGATGGATGCCAAACGACGTGACAATGAGGCTCGCAGGTGAGTATTATCTTTTAACTCTTTATTGTATGAAGTTCGGATGTGTCTATCCCCAGCATTTCAACCTAAAAGTGTCTCACTTTAGTAGGAATTTGGATCACCAAGACCCCTGGTTATTTGTTTGCATGTTTAGGTTTCTGTTTATGTTACTTCAGTTAAGACTTATGACACATTGAATGAGTCCACCTACTTTTGTAGAATTAATCAGTGGTCAATTGTTTGAGTTTAGATGAATATGTACTTTTGTTTCTTTAGTTACTCTCTCCATCCTGTCCTTGGTAAGCAAGGCACTCTAGTGGCCCAGAGTACATTTTCCTACTGAAAGACCTATACTGTATTTATGAATCGAATTTGTTAAGTCACCAATTGTCCTAAAAGTTTAAGCTGTTAGGAAATAGGCCCAACAATGTATATTAAGCTATTCAACATTCTCTCTCACGTGTGACTCTGTCTCGCACGTGAGGAGGCGAACAAACTGAACAGGTGCACCAACAGGTCCAACACACAGAATGCACAATAACAAATATAATAGGGAAACACATTATGAGACTTGAACCTAAGACCTCATAAAACCAGAGCTCTGATACCATATTAAGTCACCAATTGTTCCAACAATGTATATCAAGCTATCCAACAGAACTTTTATCAAGTTGAGTATGGAGGTGATTAATTAAGATACAGCACATGGAAATATATACCCTGGGCGTAGCTGTTAGATTTTCTAACCAGATTTTTGCTTTAAAACATGTATGGAATCAATTGCAATTTCAATTGGTGAACTTTTTTATAGTTTCAGCTTCTGGTAGATTCTTTTTCACCTATTCTGATATATATTCCGTGAATCAGAACTTTGATCTTTGAAGTGTTAAGAAGTCAAATTTTGAATTGAGCTTGCTGGGAAGTAAAACTACCCTTAATGATATATTAATGTGCAACTGGGATGAAAACAGTAATTCCATTGGGGGCAATTATATACAAGGAGATGGGAATGTTATAGAGTGGTCCAGAGGGCTAGGGACAATTTACAATGTTCTTCGGACATGATTAATGGAAAACTCTCTTGGAATACAAAAGGAGGAGAATTATAAACGCCAATATATGAATTTGAAAAAACTTCAAGGGAAAAATTGAGGTTGTGTGTCTGCTTTTTTCTTAACTCATATTTAACATTAACCATGGCTGTTTCTTTACCCTTGATTTAATAGAATACTATACAAATTATGAGGCACGATTATGGATGTGATTCCTTACGTGTATGTCAATACAGGTAAACGTAGAAAAATAAGATACAGAGTATGGCTAGAATACATTTATAAATATAATATAACTTTAGATTTTTGTAATGAATAAGCTCAAGAATTGGTGAGAAACCGTTCTATTTTTCTTATACAAAATACTAGTAGTCAATATTAGTTATTAGTTTAGGATCCTTACTTGTTTTTTTTCTTTTCAGCATGTCCGATAAAAGTTTCATTTCAATTACAATTTTAAAATGTTTATACCAAAATAATAGAACACTTTACAGATAGCCCTGGTTTTTTATTTTTGCACTCAAGTCATTGCAAAAATTTTGTACACAAGTTTATTACTTGTTCGGTCATTGAATTCCAGAATTACTATTATGTGAAAAAATGGTGTGAATATAGGACACACATATGACACAATAGGGATGTTAATTTGTATAGCTTAAAAGTGGGACAATACTATGTTTATTTCTTGATACGTAAAAGTCGGCGACACTAGGTTAATATCACTATTTTCTTTTTCTTTGATAAGTAAAGTATTGGAAAACTATTTCTTGTATTTATTTCCAAGAATTGTATTCTAATGCTATGCAAGAAATACCACATTCCCAATTTCAACACAGTTCCAACACATAACCTAGCGTATTCGAAAAGATTCCGATAATAAAAAATTAGGGAAAGTTGATTTTCAAATTTGGAACTGATTTATGAAGTATCTGTACGTATCTGAGCAATATCGATATTCGATACGGGTTCGATAACTTTTTAGAAGCATCAATGCGTCATAGAGTGCCTCAGGGGTTCTTGTATTTTCTATTCCCAACCAATAAAATTATATTGTGTGATTGACCCGTTTAGTTTTGTTTTTAAACAATTGTTTATCAATCCTAAGGTTGAGGTTGGAGATAGTGGCGGAGCCAATACACGCTCAAATGGGGCGCGTGACCTCTCTCACTTTTTTATATGTACATTATTATATATAAAAAAATAAAATTATGTATCTAGACTCATAAAAATTTGTTTAGTGTCCCTCCTAAATATAGAGCTGTTGTATTATTTTAATTTTTTATAAAAATATTTGCAACCACGGGTCTTAAAATAACAAATTTTAAAAGATAACATTTTTAAAACTTTTACTAGATTAGGACATTTATTCAATTTTTTACTCCTATAAATTTTATTCATATGCTACTAGCGAGAAAACATTTAATACACAATATAATTTTATTTGTTATTGGAATATCATAAAAATATCATGATATTCTTAAAAAAATTACAAAAATTGTTAAAACATTCAAATATTGCAAAGCTTTCAAATGAGGAAATTTTAAAATCAAGATAACAAGTCAATTAAAAACGGTTGAGCTGACACTATAATATTTTATTTAGTTTAATATGTTTTCAATAATGGTTAGCATCTACTTGAACATATAAGTTTTACTTTTCCAAAATAAATAAATAAATAAGTTTCTGCCTTAATTGTCACAAAATTTTGTGGAAGTATACATTGCAAATTTTTTATATTTATTAATAGTTGTTTAAGTTTTAGCAATATTCTATTATTATTTGTTATAAAAAAATCAATATTTTAAGTTAATTAGTGCCTCCTCTAAACTAGATTCCTAACTCCGCCTTGGAGGAATCAAATAAGGAGTTTCATTGAATATTGAATAGTAAGTTCTCGACCTGGATAAATGTCGCGCCCAATTTTGACCCGCCGCACTATTCTCTTTTTGGAGTACACCGGGTGAGTAATAAGTTCTCAACAGGGATAAATGTCGCTCCCTATTCTAACCCGCCGCACTGTTCTCTTTTCGGAAGAGTACACCGGGTGAATAATAAGTTCTCGGCATGGATAAATGTCGAACCCATTTCTGACCCACCGCACCGTTCTCTTTTTGATTGAGTACACTGGATCTGAAATATTTAGCTTAAAATGTAACAATTTAAAAATTTGAGCTATTGTTGTGGCTCATGCCTTTTTTGAAAAATATGAAGTTGACACACAGTATTTGGCAAAAGCCAATAAAGGCATATCAAGACTCCTAAAAAGAGTTCTAATTTTAAAATGCCTGGTTTTTTATGATAATCCGTGTGTTTTGATTTGCAAAATCAAGAGATGGTTTGCGAATTTACTATTATGTGTGGGGAAGGTGTTAAGCACCCCACACTATCTGTTTGAAACTGGATTTCCTAATTTAATGTCATATTGAATAATTCTACATGTTAGAAAACGACTTTCCAAAATGATTTTTGAAAAGGACCGAATCGTGATATGCATGCCTATGTGTCCCCCTAAGAATCATGTTCATTCTTAGTTTAGAAATGTTTTTTATTTTGAAATTGTAATGGCAGAATGGGATTCTAAAATATTTGGGTAGCGTACTACCTAAAATTAAAACAAGCTAAATTTACAATGAAAATGTTGTATTCTTAGGCAGCATAACCAAATAAGACCATATCAAACCAAACTAAGTCTTTATCCTAATCAATTAGGATTGGCTATATGAATCCTTTTATGCCATTCAGCTCTGCTAAAGACCATTTCTTCAGTTAGTTTTAATAGGTTCATATCTTTTTTTAATACGACATCCGATATCATTTTAGGTCTACCCATTCCCCTAGTGTTTTCATTACTCAGTATTTGCCGCTTTTTCTTACTACCGCATCTTCTGCTCTTTCTAGTTGAGGCTTTCTTTCCCTTATTAGTAAAACGGGCATGCATGTGTCCAAACCACCTTAATCTATTTTCTCTCAATCTGTCCTCAATTGGTGTAACCTCTACCATTCTACGAATCTTATCATTTCTAATTTTATTTTTTCTAATCTTACCACACATCCACTTTAACATTTTCATTTATGTGACACTCATTTTATTTATGTGATCTTTCTTAATAGCCCAACATTCTATCCCATATAAAATCGCAGGTCTAATACATGTCCTATAATTTTTTTTAATCTTGTAGGTATCAGTCAATCACATAAAACTCTAGAAGCACTCATCCACTTGAACCAACCAACTTTCATTCTATGGGTTACATCATTTGCAACCTCTCCATCTTTGTTAATAATTGTACAAAATATTCACTCTTAGGTATTTCTTGATTTTGAATATTTACTTTTTCACAATTAATACTCCGATTACTACTAAAATTATATTCCATATATTCAATTTTGTTTCTACTTAATCGAAGTTCTTTTGACTTTAAAGCTTCTCTCCACATTTCTAACTTAGCGTTAACTCCACTTTTAGTCTCATCCACTAAGACAAATATCATCTGCAAACATGCCACTTTCACTAAGAAATATTAACTCACTGGCTTTCATAAATAAGTCACTGGTTGGATCCTGCAATGGAAATCATCCTGAATATGTCTTGTTAATTCATCCATAACTAAGGCAAAGAGATAAGGACTCAAAGCCGATCCTTGGTGTAATCCTACTGTAATTGGGAATTTACTTGTTTTCCCTACAGGATCTAATTGTCGTAGCGGCTCCATCATATAAGTCTCTTATCACATTAATGTATCCCTTTGTCACTCCCTTTCTTTCCATCGCCCACCATATGAATCTCTAGGTACTCTATCATAGACCTTTTCTAAATTTATAAAAATCATATGAAGATCTCCCTTCTTTTCTTTATACTTCTATATTAATCTCCATAATAGGTGGATTGCTTCCATAGTTGATCTGTCAAGCATAAAACCAAACTAATTCTATAATACTATTGTTGCAAGCCTTAAATGATGTTCAATCACTTTTTCCCATAACTTCATTGTATGACTCATCAATTTAATACCTCTATAGTTACAATTTTGAATAACTCCTTTATTTTTATATTAGGTACTGGAATACTCTTTCTTCACTCTTTGAGCATTTTCTTGGTCATTAATTTTATTAAATAACTTTGTTAACCAAGACACTCTCACTTTGCCTAGGCATTTCTACACCTCCACAAGGATACCATTTGGTCCTAAAGCCTTATTTGCTTTCATTCTCTTCATTGCACTTTTCAGTTCAAATTTTCTTATTTTGCGATAGAACTTAAATTCTCTAGTTTCATCTAAATTATCAGCTCCCTCTCCTCCAGATATTTTTACACGTTTTTCATTTAATACTTTCTCAAAATAGGTTTTCTTTCCTTAATCTTCTCATTCTTCACTAACACCCTTGAATCCTCACTTTTTATGCATTTAACTTGAATAAGATATCTTGATTTTCGTTCCCTCCACTTAACGAGTTTATAGATGTTTTTTTCTCCCTCTTTACTATCTAATCTAGTATAAAAAAAATTATCATAAGCTTTTAATTTAGCATATCTAACTGTTCTCTTAATGCTCTTACAAGTTTATTTATAACTCTTAAAATTGTCTTTATTTCCATCCTTTTGCCACATTTTAAAACATTTATTCTTTACTTTTACTATGGCTTGGACCTCGTCATTTCATCACCGAATTTTCTTAGTTATAGTACATTTTCCTTTTGACTCTCTGAGAATTTCTTTCGATATTCTTTTAATATATTATACCATTATACTCTACATAGTATTAGTATCTTCTTCTAAATCCCACCTTATGTCTTTACACATTTTGTCCTTAAAAATCTCTAATTTCTCATTTTTTAGTTTTCACCATCTAGTTCGTGGGATTTTAAGATTGCTTCTCGCTTTATGTTGCCCCTTAATATGAATATATAGTACCATAAGTCTATGTTTTGATGTTAAGATCTCTCCAAGAATAACCTTACATTCTTTACATATTTAGCGGTCTATGTTCTTAGTAAAGAAATAATCTATTTAAATTTTATGAGACTCACTCTTAAAGGTTGTTCTTATCTATTTTTAAAGAAAGTGTTGGTTAATATAAGATCAAATTCTAGGATCTCCTCTCTGGCCTTATTTCGATCATCATGACCAAGTCCCCCGTGAATTTCTCATATCATTGTCTCTTCTTTCCATAAAATGAAAAAAAAACAATATTGTTGTAAAAGTTCATTAAATGCAAGAGTTTTTAGTAAGTAAAGAAAATGTTAACTTAAAGATACCAAATACCTAATTTGTCAGGAACTACTATATGTAATTTATCTCTTGGATCATGTATATATCTCTCTACAAGCATTTTCCTTCGTTACAATTTCCATTGCTGACAACTATTGCATTTGCATTTTTAGGCAAATGAAAAGATAACATTCAATCCTTTTTCTATTCCGACAGCTTAGTTGAGACCGTGTTAAGGAAAATCCAATGGAACAAAGCCTTTGGTGAAGAAAAAAGAATATCTTGAGTCCATTATAATGGTGGTGAATGCCTTCAATTACCTCATTAACACCTTGCTAATGGAAACCTTGTGGGGAAAAAAATCTTAAATGAAGAAAAAAGAGTCCAATTTGTAAATCTTCTTTTTTTCCTCAACTGCATGACAAGTCATTGAGTTGATGCATTTCACTGTTATGTACTAGTTTCTTAAATGTTATCGTTGGTAATACTGTTGTAAATAAATCTGTCAAATTGTTAGTTGAACGTATCTGTTGAACATCAATATCACTAGGGGTGCAAACGAATCTAGTTGTTCATGAACTGCTCGAGCTCGACTTGGTTTTGCCTCGTTCGAGTTCGCTTCGTTTCATAAACGGAATGCTCATGAACTCAACATTAGGCACATTTGTTAAACGGGCTTTTAACTCGTATAAGCTTTGCTTGACTTGAATGGGATCATGAATAGTCGTTTAATAACTTAGCTCGGCTCAATACATGCTTATTAAGCTCGTTTAAGGATAGGTAGGAATACTCTTTTAAAATCTGGGGCTTCTATCAAATTTGATCCCTTATAAAAAGCTCGAGTTCGAGCTTACTCATTTATGTTATTCGAGCCAAGATCGAACATAATCATTTTTAAATGAAACGAGCTTGAACAAGATTAACCAGTTTTAGTTCAAGCCAAGCTCAAACCAAACCAAACTAAGTGTTTGCTCCAATCAATTGGATCGGCTACATGAAGCCCATCATAAAAAAATTTCAAGTTCTTGAAAGATTGACTTGATTAGGCTCGGCTTGTTT
Organism: Heliamphora pulchella; assembly: GCA_032270985.1. Lineage (NCBI taxonomy): Eukaryota > Viridiplantae > Streptophyta > Magnoliopsida > Ericales > Sarraceniaceae > Heliamphora > Heliamphora pulchella. The sequence continues at coordinate 12,622 of JAULJZ010196590.1, forward strand.
GCACCTCTAAATGTCACCGCTCTTCTAAGTCTCATGCACATAGTACATGTTGCATTGTTTTCATGAACAAAATATTAAATGTTGGGTTTTTTAGTAATGTTAGTGGAATCAAAAAAGGAAGTGGTTTTCTTATTGTTTTCGATCTGCCCAAAACATGCAAACTTAGTTTCCATTTACTACTCAAGCAACACTTACATTTCTAGGCCACTTGCTTTTGACTTGCAAACCAAACCTAGGCCACTTGCTTTTGACTTGCGTGGACAGAATAAAAAACAATGTTGACATTTTCAAATTTGGAAATCTACACCTAGGTTTAAAATCTTAAAATATCTAAAAATAACATTATCCCCAAAAGATTTTTACCTTTATTAGGATTACTGTTTACTGGTTGTTGGGATTATTTTTCACTACCGTTGGAAACGGCTTTGTAAAGAACAAGCTATCCTTCTTTTGTTCTCTCATTCCTGCTACAATGACTTTCTTGATTTTTCCACGATGTCTCCATCCTTATCTCATATTTGTTGGAATAGTTCTTCGGATATTCAAGATATTTCTTCATCATTTTGGATGGGTAGTAGATTTCTGTCTATGCAAGAATTTTAGCACTGGTATTAGTATTGTTTCTGTTGATGCTCTGGATGTTGTTTGGATTCGTGTTGTTATGGATCAGTTTGATGTTTTAGGGAGAGTCGTTTTACAAAGTACTCTTAACTAATTTTGTACCGTCTTGTGACTAAACAAAATAACCTTCTTGTGACTGAACAAAATAACGAACTCTTTGTGAAAAATCATCAATCTCGCCCAACCAGTTATAATCATTCCTTGAAGTGAATAAAATCTCATTTTATAACCTTAGGCGATGCCATAATTGCGGGCATGTGACGTGGTAGGAGTAATTACCAGTATCACAAAGGTTTTAATCAGAAAAATCAAGCATGAATACTAAACCGTTCCACCAAAAGTGAAATAATCCTAAAATATCAAAAGAAAAAGGAAGGATTGCTGAATAAACCTTCTAAGAAGTATGAAAATGTCTTCTATGGATGTGGAATGAAAGAATAAGAAAAAGAAATAGAAATGTACATTGAGGACTATGAAAATCCGATTGATATAACCCGTCTTAATGTTTTTGATTTATTTGAAGATCTTAACCAAAAGATCTTAATCAAAAAATTAATCATTTAATTGGTGATGGAAATTTCCATTACAATTAGTATTGCTATCTTATTTTTAAATGTCAATAGATGTTTATACTTTAATCACGATCTTTTGTTGTTTGTTCCATATATATATTTTGCTTATGTGAAAAATCATAAACCTTGATGCATTATTCAATTCAAAGGAACTTGATAGAGATATTTGTCTAGCAGGTAGTGCGAAAACGCATAGTTTCTTTTGGGATAAAAAATACTCTATAGATTTAGTAATGATAAAAGCTATTTTCAATACAATATCAGGCTCTACAAAATTAAATGTAGGCTCTAGAAAAGAAAATATTATATAACTAAAAGGTACAAAATTTTATATCGGTGGTACTTTATATTTTACTAGATCCAGAAGAAATTTGTTGAGTTTTAAAGAGATATATACACCGTAATTGTTATCATATTGAAACCATAAGTGAAGGTAAAGAATAATGTTTTTATATTACTTTTATTATTTTTGGTCGAATGCTACTATTGGAAAACTTATGAAAGTAACAATAAATTCAAGAGTTTTTAGTAAGTAAAGAAAATGCTGAACTTTAAACATCCAAAATAACTAGTTTCTTTGAGAGATTTTTCCTTCTTAGAATTGCTTTTCCAGGCGACAATTGCGCCTATATTTATAGGGAATTTCTATGATGCCCCAATGTGGTTTTGGGGCATGGTGCCCCAATTAATTTGGACCATTGGATTAGTTTTAGAGAGGATCTAGGCCATTGATTAAAAGAATTAAAAAAAAAACAAAAACAGTAGGTGGTTTTGTTCAAACCAAGGTGGAATAAACAAATAAATCAAGGTGGAATTAACCATTTCACCATATCTGCTAAAACTTTGGTCATAGGTCAAGTGTGTTTCTACCACTCAAAGTGATCACTTCTACCACTGCACATGACAATTTCTACCACAATATGTGACCCTTGCATGTCATGTGGTAAGTCTTAGGTCTTAGGTCAAGTGTATTTCTACCACTCAAAGTGACAACTTCTACCACTCAAAGTGACAACTTCTACCACTAGATTTGACCCTTGGATGAAATGTGGCAAGTCTTTGGTCAAGTGTGTTTCTACCATATAAAATGACCACTTCTATCACTATACGTGACAACTTCTACCACTAGATGTGACCCTTGCATGCCATGTGGTAAGTATTTGGTCTTAGATCAAGTGTGTTTCTACCACATAAAAAGACCACTTCTACCACTAGATGTGACCCTTGGATGAAATGTGATAAGTCTTTGGTCTTTGGTCAAGTGTGTTTCTACCACTCAAAGTGACAACTTCTACCACTGGGCATGACAACTTCTACCACTAGATGTGACCCTTGCATGCCATGTGGTAAGTTTTATGTCTTAGATCAATTGTGTTTCTAATACTCAAAGTGGCAATTTCTACCACTGAACATGGCAATTTCTACCACTAGATGTGACCTTTGGATGTCATATTATAAAACTTTGCTCATATGTCAATTGTGTTTCTACCACCATATATGACAACTTCTACCACTAAGTATGACAACTTCTACCACTAGATGTGACCCTTGGAAGCCCTGTGCTAAGTTTTAGCTCTTATGTCAAGGGTGCTTCTACCACTATATGTGACCACTTCTACCACCCAACATGACAATTTCTACCACTGAATGTGACCAATGGGTGCCATGTGGTAAGTCTTAGGTCTTAGGTCAAGGGTCTTTCTACCACTACACGTGACTATTTCTACCACTACACATGACTACTTCTACCACAAGATGGTGACCTTTGGATGCCATGTGGTAAGACTTAGGTCATATGTTAAGTGTGGTTCTACTACCATATGTGACGACTTCTACCACTAAATATGACAATTTCTACCACTAGATGTGACTCTTGGATGCCATGTGCTAAGTTTTAGCTCATGTCAAGGGTGTTTTTACCACTATATGTGACCACTTCTACCACTCAACATAAAAATTTCTACTACTAGATATGACCCTTGCATGCCATGTGCTAATACTTTGGTCATAGGTCAAGTGTGTTTCTACCACCATATGTGACCGCTTCTACCACTAAGTATGACAACTTCTACCACTAGATGTGACCCTTGGATGCCATGTGCTAAGTTTTAGCACTTATGTCAAGGGTGTTTCTACCACCATATGTGACCACTTCTACCACTAAACATGAACATTTCTACCACTGAATGTGACCCTTTCATGCCATGTGGTTACACTTAGGTCCTAAGTCAAGTGTGTTTCTACTACCATATGTGACCACTTCTACCACTTAACATGACAACTTCTACCACTCAACATGACCCTTGCATGCCATGTGCTAACACTTTGGTCATAGGTCAAGTGTGTTTCTACCACCATATGTGACTACTTCTACCACTTAACATAACTTCTACCACTAGATGTGACCCTTGGATGCCATCTGCTAAAACTTTGGTCATAGGTCAAGTGTGTTTCTACCACCATATGTGACCACTTCTACTACTAAGTATGACAACTTCTACCACTCGATATGACCCTTGCATGCCATGTACTAATACTTTGGTCATAGGTCAAGTATGTTTTTACCACTCAACATGACAACTTCTACCACTAGATGTGACCCTTGGATGCCATGTGCTAAGTTTTAGCTCTTATGTCAAGAATGTTTCTACCACCATATGTGACAACTTCTGCCACTCAACATGACAATTTCTACCACTAGATATGACTCTTGCATGCTATGTGCTAACACTTTGGTCATAGGTCAACTGTGTTTCTACCACCATATGTGATCACTTCTACCACTTAACATGACAACTTCTACCACTAGATGTGACCCTTGCATGACATGTGGTAAGTCTTAGGTCTTAGGTCAAGGGTGTTTCTTCTACTAAAAGTGGCCACTTATACCACTGAACATGGCAACTTCTACAACTAGATGTAACCATTGCATGCCATGTGGTAAGTGTTAGGGCTTAGGTCAAGGGTGTTTCTACCACTCAAAGTAACCACTTCTACCACAACTTCTACCACTAGATGTGACCCTTGCATGACATGTGGTAAATCTTAGGTCTTAGGCTAAGGGTGTTTCTACCACTCAAAGTGACCACTTCTATCACTGAACATGACAATTTTTACCACTAGATGTGACCATTGCATGACATGTGGTAAGTCTTAGGTATTAGGTCAAGGGTGTTTTTACCACTCAAAGTGACCACTTCTACCATTGAACATGACAACTTCTACCACTAGATGTGACCCTTGGAAGCAATGTGGTAAGTCAAATGTTTTAGGCCAATAGTGTTTTTACCACCATAAGTGACCACTTCTACCATTGTACATGATAACTTTTACCACTTTATATGACCATTGGATGCTATGTATTACCTTAAAGGTATTAGGCCAAGAGTGTTTCTACGAAGATATGTGACCACTTCTACCACTGGACACGACCACTTTTACCACTCCATGTGACCATTAGATGCCATGTGGTCTGACAAAGGTTTTAGGCCAAGAGTGTTTCTACCACTCAATGTGACAACTTCTACCACTGCATGTGACCTTTGGATGCCTTGTGGTAAGTCTTAGGTCTTAAGTCAAGGGTGTTTCTACCACTCAAAGTGACCACTTCTACCACTGGACATGACCACTTCTACCACTTTATGTGATCATTGGATGTCATGTATTAACTTAAAGTTTAAGGCGAAGAGTGTTTCTACTACCATATGTGACCACTTCTACCATTGGACATGACTACTTTTACCACTCCATGTGACCATTGGATGCCATGCGGTATGACAAAGGTGTTAGGCCAAGAGTGTTTCTACCACTCAATGTGACAACTTCTGCCACTGTACATGACAATTTCTTCCACTGCATGTGACCCTTGGATGCCTTGTGGTAAGTCTTAGGTCTTAAGTCAAGGGTGTTTCTACCACTCAAAGTGACCACTTCTACCACTCCATATGACCATAGGATGCCAAGTGGTAAATGAAAAGTGTAAGGACAAGTGTATTTCTACCACTCAATGTGACCATATTACCACTGCACATGACCACTTCTATCACTCTATGTGATCATTGAAAGTAATGAATTAAATCAAAAGTGTAAGTACAAATGTGTTTCTAGCACTCAATGCGACCATATTACCACTGCGCATGACCACTTCTTCACTTTATGTGATCATTGAAAGTAATGAATTAAATCAAAAGTGTAAGTACAAATGTGTTTCTAGCACTTAATGTGACCATATTATCACTGCGCATGACCACTTCTACCACTCCATGTCATCATTGAAAGTAATGAATTAAATCAAAAGTGTAAGTACAAATGTGTTTCTAGCATTCAATGTAACTAGAATTACCACTGGGCATGACCACTTTTACCACTCGATGTGATTTTTCAATAAAAGTTAATTAAAGGTGTAAGGACAATGGTATTTCTACCACTCAATGTGATCAGCATTACTACTGGATATGAACACTTTTACTACTGAATATGATCATTGGATGCCATGTATTAAAACAAAAGTGTAAGGACAAGTCTATTTCTACTACTCAATGTGATCATAATTACCACGGGATATGAACACTTTTACCACTTGATGTAATCATTGGGTGCCATGTAGTAAATCAAAGGTATTAGGACATTTGTGTTTCTACCACTCCTTCTAACCATAATTACTACTCGAGATGAAGACTTTTACCACTCGATGTGATCATTGGATGCCATGCGGTAAATTAAATGTGCCATGACAACCGTATTTCTACCACTCAATGTGATCATCATTACTACCAGAGATGAAGACTTTTACCACTCGATGTAATCATTGGATGCCATGTGGTAAATCAAAGGTGTAAGGACAAAGGTGTTTTTACCACTCAATTGATCATAATTACCACTGAACATGAATACTTTTACAACTAGATGTGATCATTGTATGCCGTGTGGTAAATAAAATGTGTAAAATTACCCGATCATATTGTGGGCAAAATTATCTATTATCATGGTAGTCATATTGAATTGAACGGTTTGAGTGGGTCGGACCAATTTATGAACACGCTCAACAACTAGTAATAAACTCATGGTATGAATGGCTAAATAATTCTTTTTCCTAATATTAATAAATTTTAAGAAATATTAATTTTCTATCAAAATTTTAAACGGATTTAATCATAAGAGCTACAAGGTATCAAATGCTAAGATTTAAATTTCAGTTGGAGCTAGTTTAATTTTTTTATAATTTTTTAAAATATTATTGTGACAAAAAATGCGGAGTTAGTGATTTTTTTCTTCTTGTCTTATATTTCATTAAATTTTCCTTGACCTACTTTGTGTAAAATCTTTAAAATTCTTAAATTATAATAATAAATTTTGTGTTTAAGTTTGAGATTTAGTGATTTTTTATTAGTGTGGTTGATCAAAATATTCATATCAATGGTCGTGTATAATTTAAAAATAAGAATTAAATAGCTAGATATATCGATTTAGTATGAACTTTATGTTAAACTTTATATGAAATTTGTGTGCTATCACGTGGATCAATTTAATAGCATAAAAATATTAATATTTAAATTATACATGGTGTAAATCTAGATAAAATTTAGGCAATAATAGTTTAATGTTGTTTGTCATATATGCATTGAAAAAAGAATTTTGGGGTGTTTGGCAAAACTACTCATAATAGCTTTTAACTTCATGTTATTAATTTTAACTATAAGTTATAATTATTTTTAGATACCTACAACTTATGTTACAAACGATAACTTCTTTTTTTTTTCTGTTTCAGCTGTAATTTATAATTTTTATCAAACACTCTCAACTTCTGCTATAAACTATAAGTATTTTTTTTCTGTTTCAGCTATAATTTATAATTTTTAAGAAACACTCACAACTTATATTACAATCTACAATCTATAAGCTATTAGTTTTATTAATATCAAACACCACCATTATGCTAATCTCATGCAATGCACAATTACGTAAGAAAAATGTAGAATTAATCTAAAAGAAATTAATCATATTTACCATCCTATTAAGCAAAGTCAGCAAATTATTTCAAAGTGCATTAAAAAATAAATAATGTGTGCAATTTAAAATAATTAGTATAGACGTATTCTAAATATTTTGAGCGGAGGTGCATTAAAAATAAAGTAAATTGATATAAAATATGTATTTTTTAATGTAAATATTTTTTAAAACAAATTGATGGGATATTTCAAATCAATAATTTCATATATTTTCTTTGAAAATAAAATAATTCTATATAAGTTTAAGCACCCAACTACAGTGCCACCCAAAAGATCGCGCTGAACCCGCGCTCGACGTGGCGCCCAACAGGCCTTGTTGGGCGCCAACTCCAGAGATTGCATTGAAACGGCACTAGATACACGCCCAACGTGGCGCCCAACAGGCCTTGTTGGGC